>LR539211.1:126594-222407 GCA_900536315.3 Caenorhabditis becei
AGCCATGCTGAGATCCACGGTAAGACCTACCACTCTTCGAGGACCAAAATAAAACTTCCAGGTCATCGGTGGACGCTAGTTCCCTCCAAATTCCAACCGTGGAGGCATCACTGCTGGAGACGGAAGAGCCACTCTTCTCACTTCTTGCCTGCGTCTCCACAACAGGTACACATTTCCTAAATCTACAATTTCAAATCTCTCTTTTAGTTCGGATTTGAACATTCAAAATATGAACAGACACTGGAATGCGGACCGCATTTTCCAAGAAACTAGGAAGATCGTTGGAGCAATCGTACAAGTCGTGGAATACGAGGACTTACAAGGAATTTGTTCCAGAACTTGTTGGAGAAGCTTCGAAGATAATCCTGGTGCTTATAATTGGTGTCTGGTTTGGATCGGCGTGTTCCAAAAATTTCAGATACAATCCGAACGTCGAGCTGGGAATCCTCAACGAGTTTGCTGCTGGAGCATATCGTCTCCACGGAATGATCCAAGAGACCTATCCACTGAAGGATGCGTCGTTCAGAGAATTCAATCAGTACCGTTTCCTCGATGGAGTTCAAAAGATTGATCACGTACTTGGAAACATCGACTCGAGGTTGTTCAAGAGCGGATTTTGATTCTGTAATTTAGTGCTTTCAGAGGAATGATGTCGGTTCCAATCCGAAGCCCTCAACGCATCACAACCTCCGTAACCGAGAGGATTTTCGGAGGGACCGTCGGTATGGCAACAGTCAATATCATGAGAGGAAGAGATTATGGGTTGAGATGAGTGTTCGGACGGGTCGGAAGAAATCAAAAACCAAAGAGGGGACAAAGTTTTAGAATGGCGCCATGTTCTGTAGCCAAGAGCGGTTTTATCACTGTGCTCCTATTGGTAGAGGGGAGGAAAAACGAATGAATCGACTGAAATTGTGAAATGAACGGGTTGTTTAGAGGGGAAGGAATGATGTCATTCAGTTGTTTGTGTTCCCTCTCATACTGATTACCCTGCAGGTCCTACAACGACTACCGTCGCTTCTGCAACCTCGCCCCAGTTTCGATAACGTGAGCCAATCTCTAACAACAGGTTTCCACTAATTTCATTTCAGTGGCCAAAACCGGAAGTCTTGTCGGAGGAACTTTTGCCTGTGTCATTGCGAAACAGTTCGAGCGCCTTCGTGACGGAGACAGATTCTATTGTGAGAATCCGGGAATCTTCACATCAGCCCAAGTTGCTGAGTTAAAGAGAGCTACGCTGTCCTGGGTGCTGTGCAAAACTGGAGATAAGTGAATTCTAGGACCATCTGCGCAGAGGTCAATCGGAAATTCCAGTATGGTTCGTGTCAGTCGTCGTGCCTTCGACATCGAGAACGGATCTCGTACGATCCCCTGCTCCTCGATTCCAGGACTGAATCTCGAGGCTTGGAGAGAATGATCGGATGACGTCGTCCCGTCCAGAAGTGCCACTAGTCAACATATCCCGCCAATGAGTCGTGTCTCGATTCGGATCAGTGCCATTTTTAATAAAATAATTTTTTGTTCTATCAATCCCTTTGGTTTCTTATGATTGACAACTTACCATGAATTGCTATGTTTAAATTTGGAATGAGCAAAATGAGTCAGAAAGCAATGTGACTATCAATTAACCGGAAATGCGGGAGTCGGTGCCAGAATGGTAGCCATCAATAAGTTGCACAAAAAGTTCTTGACGTGGAAAATATTTGATACCAATGTTAGTGGTAGTGTGAAAACCCCCATTATGGTTTACAATCACCTTTGCGGCTGATAAGAGCGGAAGGAAAGGCAGAGGAATGATTGAAAGGAACTGAAAAGTATGACGACATAGGGGATTGGAATCGAAAAGGTTAGATTGATCTTCCATCACATTGTGAGCTTCATATATCTCCGCAATGTGCTCCTTCCACCTCCAGATGTGATGTAATCATCCCACTGGATTCCTTTGATCGCTGGAAACTTGCAACATTGCCAACTCGTGACCGCAATAAGAGAGATTGGCATGTGCGGAAGGATCAGAGGCTTCGTGACTCAGTTTCTTCCTCTGGCAGTATCTTTCGCTTCCTATCCTCCGATCACGCCTCCTTCTCTCTGAAATGCTATACTCTAAATGTCCATCTTCATATGATTTCACTCTCTGATTGACATCCAGATGAAAACTCACGGGTATAAAAGCCAGTCCAAATGTGAAGGCATCAGTTCTACTTTTCGCTCTTTTTGTTTTCTGGTGTCTTCTCTCCTTTTTTTTAAAAGTCACTATGTCCCTCGTCATGAAGGTCGTCGCCATCCTGGCTATCGTCCTCGCCGTTCAGCTGAGCGAGTCCGAGGCCCGCAAGCACATCACGAGCAAGCCCTCACACTACGTCTATGGAGGAGGCAGTGCTGTCGTGATGCCCCGGAAGCACAACTTCCACGGCGAGGTACTTTCCTCTTCTAGCCCTCCCCCATAAATATAACAGATTTCAGAGCGAGGAGAGCGGTCACGACACCATCATCGTTGGCAAGATCCTTTGCGACGGATATGGAAAGGAAGGAGTCCGTCCGTTTCTTGAGTCACCGGAGTTTCCGGGCGCCATCATCGACAAAGGGGTCACCAACCGTAATGGACGGTTCCATCTGACCAGTTCAGGCCACTTCACTTTCGAAACTTTCCTTTTCTTGACGGTCCGCCACCAGTGCGAGATGGAAAGACTCGCTCCACAGGAACACTGCGCCGTGCCATACTACACCACCAGAATCCAGCTCGATGTCAACAACGCTTCATACATTGAGGTGAGTTTCGGAAAAGTCCCTTCTACTGTCAACATCTTCAATTTCCAGAGAAAGCTCGAGCTCTCGACGATGAAGGAATACTCGTCTTCGGACTGCCTGTACTAGATAATCAATTTTGCTCTATGAAATAAACCTGTTGCTTTCAGTTGAGCTTGTCTTCTCCTTCCACCATAATCACGCATCATCCAGAGTATAACATTTAAAAATTCACCCCCTCTCCCCTTGACACGCAACATATGCTTCCCATCTGTTTTTTCCGTTTCTGATAAATATTATGGCAGTTATCAATATCACATGTTGTCTTCTTTCTCTTCTCTCCTCAGCTCTGCAATTAGAGCTTCTGAGAAACGTCATGAAGTTTCTGGCAGAAGTTTTCGAAGATTCTCATCTGAAGGTGCGCGCGTACCATCATTGGAAGTGTGAAAATTGCCGAATCATAATTGATTGCGATTGCTTGTTGAACGGAGGCAATGGATCCTTGGACTCTAATTGAATTGCTCTCGAAAACATGAAAACAGCTCCTTCCGACGAGTTGATCTCTCTGTCGAATTGATACCTCTCCTTCTATTTTCTCTGTTTTTTCCCGTTTCCCCGTGCTACATCAACTCTACAGCAGTCTCAATGCGTCTTCTGGTGTTCATTCGGATTGAAGGGAAAGAGACTCGGTCCTGCGGAATTCGGATCCCTAACAAACCACTGGCCATCCTTTTGACTCTTCTACAGCTTTCCATTTCAGTGGCATTATTTCTACAGGTTTGCCAGATTCAGAACACTGGGATGATAAAGTCTGGTTGAGGTTGGAGAAACGAAAGACAATTGATGTGCATCCAAAACTTCATGAAAATTAGATTGAAAGAAGCTTGGAAGCACTTCTATATGTTTTTTTGAAGATTCAGAAATAAGGAAAGCTATTCGTTTGAT
Source organism: Caenorhabditis becei (assembly GCA_900536315.3). Classification (NCBI taxonomy): domain Eukaryota; kingdom Metazoa; phylum Nematoda; class Chromadorea; order Rhabditida; family Rhabditidae; genus Caenorhabditis; species Caenorhabditis becei. The sequence goes on from LR539211.1 coordinate 130,285, forward strand.
CTGCTGGCGACCGATGATGCAGACCTTGTAACGACTGTTTTCGTAAAGGAGAACACTTTTTTTGTGAGTAGAATGGGAGATAAACCTAATCTTCAAGTTAGATCAAGTCCCAAGGAGCATTACATCGGAACCAGTTCAAAAAGTAAAATGATTCATTCAAATTTTATTCATTTTTCAGTATTCAAGACTATAATCACAAATGACAATTCAGAATCTTCTCCCCATCCGATATCATCAAACTTCTTCCCGCTCTGACAGCAGCTGTCGCATGGGATATGGTGGCTCCATCGTTAGAGTATAGTTGGGTAATTGACCTGTAATCAACATCCGTTCATTGCTCACATGATCCCTAAATCCCAAAGAAACTTTTTTTCTGTCGTCCTGTCTGGTGCATGGAAAACGTCACAAAGTACGTGAGAAACTGGATCCTTTAGTCGTTCACTTACACTTCCTTCTCATTATCGGCTGGAATTACAACACGGAGAATCAGAGAAGGTGAGCTTTGACTAACTTCTAGAAGGTTGAGGAGGTATCTGGAAAACCATTCATATTTGATATTTCATTTTTCAGTAGAGATACCTGAATCTGACTTGATGACAGGTTACAAAGAAGGACCCGTCAAAATCTTTCCAGATTGATGTAGGGGAGCATCCAATGTTGTGCTCCTGAAAATAGAAACTTGATGTGTTCAAATTTTTTGGTACTTACCGTAACCGTTTCCACATCATTCTCATTTTCAATTTTAATCGCGTAGATTGAATTCCTTGTAAAAGAAGTCACGAAAACAGTACTAAAACACAATTTTCCTATTCCCAGTATCCTAGCCGCTTACTTTTTCAAATCGTCGAAAGCTATGCCTGTGGGCGAAGAAATGAACATCAGCTGCTTCACACTATTCTTATTGGCGAAAAACACCTGTCCAGTGGGTACAGGAACTATTCTGAAATGGAACATTGTGTTATGAAGTTATGATGATCTCTAGGTCTTCCCAAAATACCTCTCAAATAAATTAAAAGCGCTTCCCAAAAGACTGGATGTCACAAAGTAAATCGAATAGTCAGCATTCGACCCGGATGCTGCTAAATCTATGAGCCTGAAAAAGAAAATTAGGTTGTGGAGAGTTGGCAATGACTAATTTGTGAGTCTAGGGGATAAGTTGTGTTCATGAATATTCATGTGACTAGTGGTGTTCACCTGACACTTGAATCATTATTATTCCTTTACATTAGTTTTCTTGCTAAGAACGACTGAAGTTTTCACATTACAAACAAACTCCAGCGTTTGCAGATTCTCTATGGTCCCTCCTCCCACAAAGTGGAGGAAATTCAATTTTTCATCTTTCCTCTTCTCTCCAGTGCCCTTCAGCTAGATTTTTGGGCTTTTTGGAGAGTTCAAACCTAACCTTTCATATCTCTGATGCTTCGACGTCCATAAAAACTTCCAACTGTCACTTTGATCATTTGCCCCATAAACATCTACATGTTTTGTCTTCTCATTGAAAACAAACACATTCGGCTGAAAAAAAAACAAACAGAAATATGATCATTATAACCAAAGAACCCACAATTTCCGGGTCACTCGTAGCACTCATTGGTCCCGGGTACGAGTTCAATTTTCTATTCCTTCCAGTCACTTCTATCTCTCTAGCTGTCCGGTTATCCGAGTAGAACGTAAAAAGATGTTTGTTAGTAGTGTCAGAAGAGTTCTCCCTGGAGTTCTGAAAACTATACAATTTCCTCGTTAAACTTGTTACATCTATGTTACATCATGTCTGCTATTAACTAATGCTTTCCAAGAAATTCATTTCCGACAATTTTCACACTTCCGGTATTAGAAACTCTCTTCCTCCTTTCATATTTCTCACGTTAACTCACCACTGTCAAATAGAGCCGTCCTCCAGTGGTCGTCGCGAGACCCAGAATCCCTGGGAGATTCGGGATAATTCCACATTCCCCAGGCACATGATTATAAGCTCGTTTGTTCATGTCTAGGTGCATTCTGAAAGATCCATTCGCTTATGAAGCTTATTTTATAAGTTCATAGTACAAAAACGTCACATTGACTCATTATAAGGGCCTTTTCCTAGATTTCTAGAGCAATTACATCAAAAATAAGTGGTTTTCTAGAAAATGAGAAAATTTGAAAAAATCACACTTATGTACGTATGTGCCAACATAATAACTTTTAGGTACATGTTATTCTGTTCTATGTGCGCTTAGAACAAATCTATTTTCAAGCCCCAAACTTCCCACAAAGCTAGAAAATTGCCCTATTCTTACTCCCAAAAACAAAACAAAACAGGAAACCCGTCACCAACTAATCAACCCCAGAACCCCCACTAAAAAAGTGTAATTGCACTCACAAAAACATCCCGAATAATGAAGTGAAGATTGCGAAACAAGTGAAGAATAGAGCATTCCTAGCCATTAGTCTCATGAGAAGAAGAATGCTCTGACTTGCCCCTATTCTGTTCTAAACTCTTCTCGTTATGCTCCTTGCATTTCAAATGTCCTCTTGTCTTTCCTATTCATGGTGTTGTAAGGAAGCACAAAAGGCGGAAAACAAGACAAGAAGATGGGCATAAGGAAGCGGCTTTATTAATTAAATTTCGTGCTTTCATGGTCATTTCTGGCTATTTTTGCATGAAAATTGCGACATCGGAGTTCAATTTTTAACGCATTTTTTTTTCTTGATGCAACTTTTTGTAGCAATGTGCTTCCGCTGCACTGAAAAATTGTTAAATTTGTGTAAAAATAATGAGACATGTTGCAAAAGTTATTTTTGCGGGTATCGACCAAGACACAGAAAAAAAAATAGAAAAATACATGAATTCCTACAAAAGGGTTCAAATTTCAAACCCATTTTCGCATATTTCTCGGTTTTTTGTGTCAGTTGTGTTATAGACCTCATTATCCAAGGCAAATTATGATCCATTCGAACTTCCCCCTTTTGTTTACCCTGAAGTTCCCAATGCGCTGCTCTTTTCCTAAAAAAAAAGGAAAAAATGCTTCCTTCCCCTTCTTTTTCATTATCGGATGCACATTTAGGTAATGAAAAACGGCATGCTGACCTCCACAAAACAGAAATTCCTGTTTGTAGCTTGGCTAGTCTGCAATTCATCTCCTAAAAAAAGATCAAGTGTCCAAATGCCACTATTTCCGTTACACTTCCTAATCTAGCTGGTTTCCGGTAGCTTCCTGTCTTCATAGATTCTCTTATATCTTTGAAGATGAAAATTTTGCTATTTTCACGTCTCACCTTAATTTCTAACGTTTCAGCCAGTCGAAAATGAACCAAAACGACATTGAAATCCCACCAGAAGTGTGCGCTTACAACCGAAGTGTTGCCACCAACTTCCTATACATCCTACCCCAAATAATGTGCTCATTATCCGGACTTGCATCTGTGGCAGTGCTAACATACTCATTTTTCCTTTATGGTTTCCGGCTACTGTTCCATGAGAATGCAAAGGTAAAAAATGTAACCTTACACCAAAATTTGTGAATTTCAGGTTCTAATGATCCTCCTAACCATTTTTTGCCTTATTTTCTCTCTCGACGTTACATTCGTCTGTACCAGGCAGATATTCAAAGCACTAACTTACAAAAACGATTGTGACTTGCTCTTTACCACTGCCACATGCTCAATATACAGAAGAGCAGCATTGTGAGTCATTCAACAGCAATTCAAAACTCGAATGTTGTTTAGAACATGTTTCGTTGGTGTCACCACTACACAATTCTCCCAAATGGTTGAGAGATTGGTGGCCACTTTTATGAAGGAGAAATATGAGCTTCAGTGGCTAAGCGGGCTATTTGTCTTGTTTTCGGTCAGTTTTTTTGGTTAGAGCGTTGTGAATTAGAATGTTCCAGATCCTCTCAGCAATTCTAACCATTGAATGGACGCTGTGGAACGAGAATCGATTAGAAGTGATGACCCACTGCCTGACTTATTCATCATCCGTGTCTATCGGAGAGAGAATGTACATTGTGTTTTATGGGATTCTGGCCGTTGACCTCTTCATTCTTGCAGTTTTTATTATACTTTATCTGAAGAATAAGCAGAAGATATTGTAAGTTGCCAAATGGCTTGGAAAGGGAGAAAAGAGTTATTTTCAGGTCTGCTGACTTGAACAAAAAGTACCAACAACATGAAAATGTAATCGTTCTTCGTGCACTATTCCCTATGGTTGCATTGAACACTATCTTTGTATCTGCTTACATTGTCATAGCAGTTATAGTAAGAGAGTTCAAAAGTTCAATGACTCTCACTAACTACAAGTTGTTCGCTGTCAACACATTTGTAAGTTCTTTCCAATGGATTTCGCAATAACAGAACCAATTTTAGATCTTCCCATATGTATCCCTTCTTCTCTCTGTAACCATCTTGTTAACCACCAAAAGTGAGTTCAACCGGAGGCAAAAACGACAAGGAGATACCCATGGAAAAGTGAACACTCAAGCTTATTTCAACGTGTATCAATCTCAATGGGGAGTCATTCCCAGGGATCGCATGTACCATAAATAAAAACTCTTTTGTTTATTGTTTGACCTAGTGAATAAACATTTCATAGCAGTTTCGAACAACGTTTTTGTTCACACTCAAAGTTGTTCAATCTCCCCCCGCGGGCTTAACAAAATCCGTTTGTTTATGCGGAATGAAAACCTATTTTCTCTGACTTCTCCATGCCAACCAGCTGTTACACGTTGCCTTAGCACATGTTTTTTTAGCGACTCAAAAACTTCTCACTTCTCACATGAATGTGATCTCATAATGTTTTGCCAAGAGTGCGGAAACATCTTTGGTAAGTTTCAGAAGAGTTTTCTTGCATTTCAATTTTTCTTCAGGGTTAGAACACATTCCATTAACCGGAACTTGTGGCCATACTGTTTGTTCAAGCTGCCAAAAACACTTCAAGTTATGTTTTATTTGTTATAAAAACAATGCATTTGAACATCAAACTATCAATCTAGGAATACTGGAGATAGTGGAAACAGTGCGGAAGAATAGTTCAAAACTTGTGGTCTACTTTGATAATCAGGTGAGAATTAATGCTTTTAGGTTGTGTAAACTTATAAATTTCTTATAGTTCAAAGGAAAAGTCAACTTGGGAATCGGAGTCTGTGACTGTTGTCAAACGCTGACGGACAGCCTCCGAGTGAGTACTATTTGTACCGAGACTTTCATAATCAAACGTGGCAATGAGTATCATTTGAATGTGGGAACAAATGAAGATTCCGTTCAAAAATCAAGTCTTGAACGCTTCTGCACGGACTGTGTTTTGAACGAGAAAACAAAACATCAAGCTGATAAAACCCTGCTACTAGACAAACTATCACTCTCATCAGTTGCAAGTCATCAGTCTTTTGTGTTCTACCAGTCATCAAAACTGGCTCAGGAGAAGATACTCAATGATATCCACTACACTCTGTACCCGTTTTTGAACAGTTCAGTAAGCTATGACGGAGAAGGTTGTCTCAGCAAAATGGATTTTAACGGAGACCAATTCATCGAGCAACTATTGAACCGTGACTTTGAAAGATCGTTGAGAATTCCATTAAACATAGATTGTGAAATCCTGAGATTAGCGATTAATCTTGCTGAAACTAATAACCACCCTAACCATTCCCATGAGATTGATGAAGAACTGGTTCCCAAAATCCACCCCTATTTTTCAGCTTTCCAGATTTCCAGCTCACTTTTGTTTCTTGTAGCGGTAATTTGTGGCATTCCTTTGTTGATACAGTTTCTACAGTCAAGACAGTTTCTTGAAATTGTTGCTAAACTATTATTCATTCTTCTAATCTGTTTCGTTATGATTTTTCTTGGATTTTCTGCTCTCGAAAAACTTAGGGATTGGATGCATATTCACCCCAGAACTTCCGTGTTGTGTATAATTTTATGCTTATTTTTATATTGGAAATATCGTGACCGTGTTCGAAATTGGTTTGAAAGAATTCGAGAAAGAGTTAGAAATCTCAATAAGCAGATCGATTTATTTGTAATTAATCAAATTTCTCGAATTTTGAGAGAAATTGGTCATCGAATAAACAATTATTTTTAGACTTTTCTCGTCATTTCAATTGTATTGTAAAAATATATATACGCATATCAAAAAGTTTCAAAGCTATGCGAAAAAAAGGGAATACCGCCCGAACTAAAAGTTTTGACCTCCAAATTAGGAAAAGATCTGGTCGTTGCCTAAAAAGTAGGTAAGTGTGCTCAATGGGACAAACTTGGGTCAGACTTGGCAGAAGGGAAGCCAAAGTTCTCAATGATCCGAAAAACGAGACTTTTTTCAAGATGAATGATTTTGTGACCTAGATAATTGAAAAACTGTAGGGCATCTTTCTTTATTTCCGCCGTCTCCCTTTCCCTCAGTTATCAAGTGACACCTGAATTATAATCTATGATAGGTGAAGTTTTGTGATTTATGCATCCGTTCATCACTTCCCTCATTCTGGTAGACTGCTGCTCAGGGATGCGTTACTTCAGTTTTTACATCACGCGGTAAACGATTTGGTGTGAGTGGAATCTGAAGGCACTGTCATCTGATTAGAAATAACAAGCACGAATTGTTCTTGCTCACTCTAATTTTCTGCTCCTTGTAGTCAACTACGTCATTCCGACCTGGAGACTATTTGTTTTGTCTTTTTTCTGCTTTTTGTTATCAGCAACGTGATTGTCAGTTTTCATCAATGGCAATCAAAAGTTAGTGCGATTATAAATGATGCGAGATCATGATTTGCCAGAAACGTGTCGTTCAGAAGATCTTTATCAAGAAAACACTTTGTATTGCAGTCTCCCGGCTCCTCAACTTCTAGTTTCTCCGTTTCCCCGTTTGTTGAATGGTTTTTTCGGAAATGACCTATCAAAAAGAGTGATAATGGCGATTTATCCATTCTCATTGGTCTGCATGAATTGCGAATCTTTATTTAGTAAGTGTACTTGTAATACACATTGTGCAGTTGATTTCCAGGTTCGAATCGGAAACCAACAGCTGGGAGTTGTGGTCATACGTTTTGTTCGTTATGTGTGCCGGTAATGGACAGTTGTGCTCGGTGCGGCAAACCAGCCGCTTTCGCAACTTTTGCGGTAAACTACGAACTATTGAAACTAGTAGAAGCTACCAAAGGGAACGTGTTCCAGTATTTTGATTTTTGGCATGGGCAGGTAACTAGCTACTACATATTCTCTTGGTTTTACACTAGGTTTCCAGTTTGGAAAGCGGTTGGATTTGGGTTCTGGAATCTGTGACAGTTGCTCGAATCCTAGCTCAAATCTTCATGTGTGCAAGATATGCTGCTTGGAAAACAGAACATTACGGGAAAGCAATGATAACAAAGATCTTCATCTAGTTTTACCGCATGGAGTGACAATTCACACTATCAGCAAAACTTTTGAGCGATTCTGTGTTGACTGCATTTTGGACGACCGAACTCCTCACACGGGTCATAAGACAGTTGCAACCAGTATGATATCTGAATATTCTATTGGAGTGCATCAAATGTGCATTATCGCATCTTCATATAACATTCTCAAGAAGTCAATTTTGGAAACAGTTGGTAAAAAGTGTAGACCAGTCAACTACTTTTTTAAACAGCTGGAGAGGAAACTGGTCGTTCTCCGTATGGCTTGGCACTCGGAAATGATTTCTCGGTTCTTTGGAGGGGATTGGAACGAGGAAATGGCGGAAGTGAGGAGGACTCGGGAACAATCAGAAAGGCTTAAAGAAATAAGGAACTTGAGGAGAATCATGTTAGAAGAGAACATTGACCTCATCAAAATTCCGGCTGCTATTGAGGAATATGATGTTGGAAAATTGAAACGAAGGAGAGTGTCGATATGATTAGCAATTTTCTTTTTTTTTTCTTGTTTTTTCACAAATCTGTAAGTGCGAGCTTGGAAATGAACCGGTTTTTTTTGGAGTTCTCTTTGTCAACCAGGTTACAAGTAACCTTGATCTTTGTGAGCACAACTAACAGCTGTATACGAAGCGTTGCGATGACCAGCCCAAAGTTATTTTTCCTAGGCAACAGTTTTAGCCAACAATCGTTCACTTAAGGAGAACAATATATTTTCTCGGAAAACACGCATGATAACACATAAGAGTGACTGTAAAAATACGTTGTTGTGACTCATTATGAAGTGTTTTCCTTTATGCACATCATGCATGTTTTATCAGGAAATGTGTGTTCCGCAGTTTCTTGTCTCTTCAATTATCAATTTTTTGAGCAGTTCTCCAGAGGGTAACAAACAGAAATGACTCAAGATTCAATGATTTCTCCATATTCTCTAGTTTGCATGAAGTGTAGAGATGTATTTGGTAAGTTGTTTTTTTCTTAAACTTTCCAGGTTTTCTCTTTTCCAGGTTCTGACCGAAAACCATCAAGTGGTGGCTGCGGTCACACATTTTGTTCTAAATGTGTACAAGTTATGAAATTTTGCGACCGATGCGGGAGAAAAAACGGTTTTTTGAACAACTGTGTGAACTACGAACTTTTGAAAATAGTTGAAGAGGTCAAGGGAAATGTGTTCCATTACTTTGATTATTGGCATGGACAGGTACGATTTATTGTGTTTGGTGATACATAACGACATATTCAGTTCGGGAAAGGTATAGATTTGGATTCTGGTATCTGTGTCACTTGTTCAAACTTCAGTTCAAAACTTCGAATATGTAAAGACTGTTGTTTGGAGGAAGGAACAGTTTGCGAAAGCAGATTTCAAAAAGAAGTTCATCTTGTTCTGAACCATGGCCTGGCAATTCACCCAGTCAGCAAATGTTTTGAACGATTTTGTGTCGAGTGTGTTTTGGAAGATCGAACTCCTCATACCACTCATAAAACCATTATGACGAGCAAGATATCAAAATATTCAATTGGAAAACATCAAATTGCTATAAACTACGTTGCATACAAGTTTCTCAAAAAGACAATTCTGGAAATAGTTGGAGAAAATGTGAGGCCAATCAACTCATTTCTTGAAAACCTCCACTACACACTGTGGGAAGTTCGTCGCCGTTGGCATTGCGAAAACAATTCTCGATTCTACGACACAAATAACAGCGAAGAAAAGAAACTGGTTGTGGAATTGCGAAGGATTCGGGAGAGAAATGAGCGATGTGATGAAATAGAGAAACTGAGGAAGATTCTGGTAGAAGAAGGTGTTGCAGTGACAAAGATTCCGGCAGGGATTGAGAAAGGCGACCCCGAGAAACTAGCAGAACTGGAGATGAAGCTTCAAGAACTTCGAGAAAGCAGGGAAGGAAAAAATATTGTTTAACAGTAAAGATTGGAACATTTTTCTGATTCTTTGAGAACAATTTTCATATACCTCGTTATCTATTCGGTTTTTTTTCAGTTATTTCCCATTCCTAAGAATAAAACTTGTTTGCTCACTCTAAATTTCTCTCACCACTATCTCTCACCAGACATGTGATCTCTATCAAGCAAAAACCTTGTCTCGCAGTCACTCGTCTCTTCAATTGCAAGTTTTGTATATAATAATAAGACAAGACAAAGTCAGCCAAATTGTGAATGATTTCTCCTTTTTCACTGTTGTGTATGAAATGCGAAAGTTTATTTGGTAAGTGCATAAGTTTCCTATCAATTAAAAACCAGTTTATTCCAGGTTCCGAACGTAAACCAACTACTGGCAACTGCGGCCATACGTTCTGTTCCAAATGTGTAGAAGTAATGGAGAACTGTGCGAGATGCAATAAAGAAGCTGCTTTTCCGAACTGTGTTGTGAACTACGACCTTTTGAAAATTGTCGAAGATGTCAAGGCAAACGTGTTCCAATACTTTGATTATTGGCATGGACAGGTATGAAACAAAATTGTCTTTTTGGTTAAGCATAAAGACATGTTCAGTTCGGAGAAGATTCGGATTTGGATTCCGGAATCTGTGACACTTGTTCTGCCTTCTGTTCAAAACTTCGAGTCTGCAGAGACTGCGGCTTAAAAAGAGGAACGTTATGTGAGAACAACTTCGAAGGGGATCTCCACCTTACTCTTGCCTATGCTGTCACAATTCACACCGTCAGCAAACATTTCGAGAGATACTGTGGCGATTGCATTTTGGAAGGCCGAACTCTTCATACTGATCATAAAACCATACCGACAAGCAAGATATCAAAATACTCCATTGGAATGCATCAAATGAGAATCATTTCTTTCTCGTACCGCATTCTCAAGGAAACTATCTTGGAAATAGTTGGTGACAAATGTGAACCGGTCAACTTATGCCTCCAAGAACTCAACCAGACGCTAAAGAAACTTCGGATTCCGTGGCATTGCGAAATTGATTTTCGATTTTACGGAGTTTGGAACGATGAGAAGAAGCTCGAAGCGGTTATAAAAAGGATTCATGAAAAAGAAGAACGAAGTAGAGCTATTGGGAGATTGCAAAATATTTTAATTGAAGCGGGTATTCCACTGTCAAGGATTCCTGCTGGGATTGAAGAAGATGACCCCGCAAAGCTGGCTGAACTGGAGGAGAAACTTCAAAAACTCCGTACAGAGCGAGAGTGTAAATTCCCTGCTCCTTCGCTTCATAACTCAAGAGAGTACCCGAATTCTTGAGATTTTCCCACGCTTCGCCCAATTCCGAAATAGATCTCATATACGAGGGGGAAATAGCTCCAAATTTGTAAATATGTTTTCTAAGCATTCCTCCCAAACTTCTAGAAAGAGTAGAATACTATGGCCAGAAACGAATGACTAAAAGAACACGGTTCATTTCTGTTTTTAGAAATCTTGTTCGAACTAAAGTTATTCTTCTATTGTCTCATTGCCAAGTGCATTATTTAGCTTTTTCGCATTATTTTCTTTTTATTGTTCTGTTTTTGTTTTGGGAATATCTGTAAAAAAATTTCTTCGAATTTTTACTAATAAAAATTTTCTAAAGATATTTCTGATCTTTTCCATAACATCTCTCGGCTTTTCAGCGTTTTCCTCATCCTTATTTCGTTTCGCAACCTCTGAAAACGAGGACACTGTTGCGGCGATGGGTTCAGTGGTATAATATTTATTCGGAAGAATTAAGAACAATGACAATAGTACGGGGACGGAAGGCTGCTGGGGAGGAAGTCGAATGAAGTTGGTTGGGATAGCGTCGATGAGTTATCGAGAAGGGTGCCTTAGGGGTCTTGGGGCTCCTTTAAATACTGCTCAATTAACGTGGGCTCGTGACGCGATCATAGATCAGAGTCGCGACAGTCCCGGCGGCGGCGGCATGCTTATCCTTCTGGCGTTCTTGTTGTTGTAATACAGCTGGCTCTTCGTTTGTGGACGGGGAAAGGAATTTAATCAAGAAAGTGGGGGGAATGGTTGGGCTTGAAGAAAAGAGGGAGTGGGAGTACAATAGAACTGAGGAAAAAAGGGGTAACTGATAAGGACATGCCTTCAGCTAATGGAATTCGGAACCATCGGTCATGTAAGGGCTGACTAGATTATACGCCTCATCTTCTAAACAATCGAGTAGAACGGAGTGTTTAAATACATCATGAGTATCTGTGTTATCTATTATTATAGCTTTAAACATCATAAAAAACTGGTCCCACTTCTCAATTCGCCCAGAAAATTTTGGTAACTTTGCGTATGTTGAGGATAAATTTGTTCGTTTTGGGAGATTTTCTTGAGTTGGTGTGGCTACACTGTTTACTTTTATTTTTGGGTTTTCTAGGTTTTCGTTGGAATATTTTTGTTGGATGCTTTCGTCATGAATATTTATTTTTTCGATTAATTCTTGTAGTTCCTCTAATGTTGGGTTTATTTTAAATTTTCTTGGTTCTACTTCGTTTACGTTCTCAGCTCTTGCGAGTTCATTTGACTGTGTCAGGCGTACATCTAATCTAGTCTCTAATTCTGCGACCTTCTTCTCAATTTCATTATCTGCTGCCATTATTTGTTCTATTGCTGTCTTGCTTATTGTGCCTCTGACATCGGTACTTTCAATTTTGCCTAATTTTACTAGTGCTTCATTGAGGTCTTTTTTGTATTTCAAAATTTCGGGTCTAAACTTTTCTTCTTCATTTACTAGCATTACTCCGTAAGTTTGTATGTACTCTTCTGTGCTTTGTGAAGCTTTTTCTGCCAAATCTTTTCTGGGTAGACGATATGTTGTAGTGGTCATTGATTTTAGTATTTCACTGAATAATTCATTTTTCTTATTCAAAATCTCTTTTTTGGTCAAATCGACGTCTAAGACCGAAACTTTTTCTGTATTGGACGACATTTTATCTGGGTTTTGGGTGGTTTTTGGGTGGTTTTTGGTTTTCGTTGCGCTTATCGCGTCTTAGAGCCCTTCGGCTTGCTCTTTCGGCTGGTGACTTGACCGGAGGTTGAAATAAAAATCGGACTCACCTTGAGTTGGTATTAGGTCGGATGCACCAAATGTTGCGGCGATGGGTTCAGTGGTATAATATTTATTCGGAAGAATTGAGAACAATGACAATAGTAAGGGGACGGAAGGCTGCTGGGGAGGAAGTCGAATGAAGTTGGTTGGGATAGCGTCGATGAGTTATCGAGAAGGGTGCCTTAGGGGTCTTGGGGCTCCTTTAAATACTGCTCAATTAACGTGGGCGCCACTTAGTTCAAGGTGACTGGACAAGGGTTTTAATTGGCCTTAGAGTACTGTAGAACTGGTCCTCTTCCTAGATGACCTTGTGTCAACATGAAAAGTACAGGTGTTTTTAGGAGGGAGAGAGGAGATAATTTGGCAACAATTGATTCAAGTACTCCTGTCGTCGCTCTCAGTACTTCAATTACTCTCGGCGTAGACCTCGCATCATCATTATCGGATGGACTCGTGACGCGATCATAGATCAGAGTCGCGACAGACACAAATGCAACCCGCCGCGCATGTTTATGCAGCTCCTCCAAACATGTTCTTTCCATCCAACTGTTCTGCAGGGATACAAGCAATACATGTATTCCACATTCGTTGACGTTCACCGTTCTCAAGATTCAAAGTTGTTCCTACCATGTCCTTCTACAATCCGAGGACACGGAACATCATCTGCCTTCCAACGGCATCTTGGTACAAATGATCTTGAACTACGCACCGTGATGTCAGATTGCACAAGCAGAGAACTCTGCGCCAAAAATCCAACTGAAAATACTTTAACAATGTCTATCATATAAGATTAGTCCCATGTCTCTACACCCATTTTGACAGGTTTTGATTTTCGAACCTATCAGAGCCCGCGTAGCCCAACTGATGAGGAGCTGTGACCCAAGTCAAATCTCATTTTCCTCGTCATCTGTTCTGTTTTATCAGTTTTCTCTATTCCTAAGCGTAAAACTTGTTTGCTCACTCTAAATTTCTTTCTCCACTATCTCTCACCAGTCATGTGATCTCTATCAAGCGAAAACTTCGTCTTGCAGTCACTCGTCTCTCCAATTGGAAGTTTCTTATCTAATAATAAGAGAAAGCAAAATTCAGCCGAATTGAAGATGATCTCTCCTTTTTCACTGTTGTGTATGAAATGCGAAGGTTTATTTGGTAAGTGCAAAAGTTTCATATCAAGTGAACAAATAAGTTTATTTCAGGTTCCGAACGTAAACCAACCACTGGCAACTGCGGTCATACGTTTTGTTCCGAATGTGTAAAAGGCATGGAGAAATGTGCACGGTGCGAGAAAGAAGCTGCTTTTTCGAATTGTGTTGTGAACTACGATTTGTTGAAAATTGTCGAGGATGTCAAGGAAAACGTGTTTCAATACTTTGATTATTGGCATGGACGGGTATGAAACAAAATCTTGCTTTCGGTTAAGCATAATGACGTTTTCAGTTCGGAGAAGATTTGGATTTGGATTCCGGAATCTGTGACACTTGTTCTGCTTTCTGTTCAAAACTTCGAATCTGTAAAGACTGCTGTTTAGAAAGAGGAACTTTGAGTGATAACAACTTGGAAGGAGATCTCCACCTTGTTCTTGCCCATGGGATCACAATTCACACTGTCAGCAAACGCTTTGAGAGATACTGTGGCGATTGCATTTTGGAAGGCCAAACTTTTCATACTGATCATAAAACCATACCGACAAGCAAGATATCAAAATACTCCATTGGAATGCATCAAATGAGTATCATTGCTTTCTCGTACCATGTTCTCAGGAAAACTATCTTGGAAATCGTTGGTGACAAGTGTGAACAGGTCAACTCATTTTTTCAAGAACTCAGCCGGGCGCTAGTGAGGCTTCGAATTCATTGGCATTGCGAAAATAGTTTTCGATTCTACGATGGAGTTTGGAACAATGAGAAGAAGCTTGAAGCAAATATAAAAAGGATCCATGAAAGAGAAGAACGAAGTACAGCTATTGGGAGATTGCGAAATATTTTAATGGAAGCGGGTATTCCATTGTCAAGGATTCCAGCCGGAATTCAAGAAGGTAACCCTGCAAAACTGGCTGAACTGGAGCAGAAACTTCAAAAACTCCGTGCACAGCAGGAATGTAAATTCCCTGTTCCTTCGCTTCAAAACTCAAGAGAATACCCGAATTCTGAGTTTTCCCCACGCTTTTCCCAATTCCGAGATAGATCTCATATACGAAGAGGAAATAGCTCCAACTTTGTAGATATGTTTTCTAACCATTCCTCCCGAAATTCTAGAAGGAGTAGTATACTACCGCCAGAAAAGAATGACTAAAAGAAGACGGTTCATTCCTGTTTTCAGAAATTTTTTTGAACTTAAAAGTTATTCTTCCATTATCTCACTGCCAAATGCATAATTCAGATTTTTCACATATCCTTTTTTTGTGTTGTGTTTTTTGTTGGCAAAATGCTATAAAAAACCATTTTTTTTCTATTTTTCTTCAAATGAAAATTATTCAAACTGGTTTCTTTCTTTTTCCGTGATTATCCCAGGGTTTCTGCGTTTTCCCCACCTTTATTCCGTTTTGCAACTTTCGAAAACGAAGCCACGCCCACAATGCAACTCGCCGCACATATTTTTGCAACCCCTCCGCACATGTTCTCTTTAACCGTTTAATAAGGTTTTTCTAACTTTTCCTCTGTTTTTTTTTGTTTTCTCATGTCTAAATCACTTGTAAACCTGTTTTCCCGCTCTTCTGGTAATTTTATCCGGTTTTTCCGCGTTTCCTCACGATTATTCCGTTTCACAACCTCAAAAAAAGAGTGATGTTACTCATGATGCAACTCCTTGGCTCAAAAAAAATTATCCAATTTGTGTCCGTTACTTTCTGTAATTTTACCCGAGGTTTCAGCGTTTTTATCATCTCTAATTCGTTTCGCAACCTCCGAAAACGAAGCCACGCCTATAACGCAACCCGCGGCACTTGTTTTTGCAACCCCTGCGCACATGTTCTCCCTACCCGCGGGAGACGACGACACCTGCCCTCCTGCCCAGGGATACGCATTGCCAGCATCGATTTCCCGCCGGCAACCGCTATTACCGGTTTCTCTCTCGTTTTGCCAACTTTTATACCTCGCAAACCATTGTTTCCGCTACTACTTTACATTTTCAATCAGTTGAATAGTATAACATTTCAGCGTCGCACCTCACCAACAGAAATGCTTCGTGCGCCGGCTGCCGAGAGGAACAAGGACGTGATTCTGGAGATTTTAAAGCGATTTGTGGCGCCAGGAAAGAAGGTGAGCGGTTTCCCAAATTCATAGAAACTAACTTTTCTTGCAGGTCTTTGAGATCGCTTCTGGAACCGGCCAACACATCGTCCACTTCGCCAGTGCTCTCCCAGAAGTCACGTTCCAGCCGACAGAGTGCGACGCTCGATCCTTGCACAGCATCGTCGCGCATGTTGATCAGTTTCAAGTGAGTTACTGCAAATTTGAAGAACAACGCTCGGGAAAGGAGGAATCTGCAATTCTGACGAGATTCTGCAAGAATTGGTTCTATTCGGCTGTGTGGCGTGACTAAACGTACCAGAATTGTGATTAAGAGTTCCATGTCGACAAGAATTATGTTTGTCTCCGGCGGATTCGAACATAATTCTTCTGTCAAACCACCAACCCCCCACCAACTTTGTGTTTCTTGAAAAACTGCCTTTTGAAGTGCATATTTCAGAAACTAGAAAATTCGATACACATGCTGACTCATGATTTTCTCGTTTTTGCAGCTCCAAAACGTCAGGATCCCGCTGTTCATCGATGTGGCGAAGCGATTCGATCAGTGGGCACTGCCAGCAGATTTTGGACCACGCATGGTACAAAGACAAAAAGCATTCAAACAAGAACTGATAGTTTTCAGGTCGACGTGATCATCAACATCAACATGCTTCACATCTGCTCGACGGCCGCCGTTCAAGGACTGTTCGAGGTGAGGGACCTTGAGGAATTCAATGGAATTTATGCATTATTTTCAGTCCGCCGACCAGCTCCTCCACGAGACCAACGGAGTGCTCCTGACTTATGGACCGTACAGCGAGGATAACTTCATCTCGCCGCAATCCAATATCGCCTTCCACACGAATTTGAAGGCCCACAATCCGGAGCACGGACTGAAGGATGTCAAGTATTTGGAGAGAGTGAGTATTTTCAAATTTAGACAAAAATTGGGTATGATAGACTATCATTGTCCTCTAGTGATTGACCTGATGGGTCTCGTCACAGAATTGGTTTCCGACAGAAAAAGACTTTTCGACAATCTTTTGTTACTTTTTCTGATGATTGCAAGTGGAAACGGTATGGATAGCCATGTATTGATGTATTCTCGCTGGTCTCCATCAGAAAAAGTGTCGAAATTCTACCAGAAGTTGTATTGCATCCAGCAAAAAAATTATGCCTTGTGACCCGTCAGATGACTCGCTGTGGGCAAGGCTGTCCACCCTGCCTGCCGAGGAGGGGTTTACAATTTTTTATTCAACTGAAAATTTTCAAGCGAGCTAATTTTAGGGTTATTGACATTCCTGCGAAGATTCAGGATTATTGAAAATTTTTGAGTGGGATGGATAGTCCTGTCTAGGGGTAATTAGTGATACATGGAAATAGGGACCAGTCCCTGATACCAGTAGTGTTTCCAAGTTCCTGTGACCACCCCTCAGATTGCGTACTGATAACCAAATGTCCAAAACCTACCACTACCAGATCAGTGCCGCAAACCAGACTTCAATCTGAAAGGCAATTCTATGACCAAAATGTGTTTCTGAACTTTCAAAGATATCATCCTTGAAATTTCTTCTGGGCTGTGTATGATTTATCCAAACCAGTGAGCCAACTATACACATTGACTACTTGACTTCCTTAATTAGTGTGCCAAACTGACGGGCAAAACTCGTAGCTCACAACTCCCTGAAATGCAAATTACCGTATTCCAGCTCGCCAACCGATTCAACCTCCGCCTCACCGAGAAGATCGCCGTCCCTGCCAACAACTTCGTTCTTGTTTTCACCCGCTAGTCCTCCTCATGTGATTCATGTTTCCCCTCGATACTTTTTTTCTGCATCTGTACTTTATCAGCCTAGCTTTATTTTTTTCTGTCTTCATCCTGTGATATGCCCTGACCACTGCCGCTGGAACGAAACCATATCTTTTTCTCTATGACCCATTCCAAGTTCACATTCCATTTTTATTTGTTGTCCGAACGCTTTTTCCTACTGTACATGTCGGTATTGACAATAAATTGTTCCAGATGGGTAATAACTGAAATAACCGAACCAAATTCATTTTCAGTGATCCAATCTCCCCAATTAGAGCATTGGAGAAGGAGTGGGCTGAACCCATGAATCATCGAATCCCCAAGGTGCAAAAGTAATGAGCCAGCTCGTCAGTAGCTCGAATCTCCGCCCCTTCTTGGATTTCGCAATAATTACGAATACCTTCATTTTCATTCATTTCCCCATTAGGAGGATTTGCTTTACCTCTCCAAGGACACCGTTTTCACCTCACGATTGACACTTTTAGCTCTAATCATCAAAAAATGCATGCAATCTTTTGTCCCAATTCTTTTTTCTTCATTTCATGGGTGTCAAGGGTACATTTTTCAGTTCGTAATGAACCAAACTTGTGTAATGAAACAGGAACTGCTCTATCGCTATGATTACTTCACAGGAGTCGTCCTTGCCATTCTGTCCTCCCTCGCCACCATCATCTACAACAGATTCACTACTGGAAGCTGTTGGAATGCTGCGAATACCACGTGAACATCGAGGTGCGTGAGGGAATGAAACTTGTCCTGCAGGCTCAAGGCCTAAGTGTACAACTAAAATACTAGTCAAGTCGGGGCCCGCGACTAGCGGGGCAACAGCATCTGTATTTGAGACAGAAGATGTGGGAATGGTTTGAATGGGTTTTGAAAAAGAGAGAATGATATCAACAGTGCTAAACGGGCTTGGGGATACGTAACCATTACAAACAAAATAAATTTATGGCAGTGAACCACTACCGGCTTTGTCGTATTTTCTATTGGTCGGCTTGCAACTAAAACGGTTGTGCAGCCTTTGTATGTTCTGGGTAGCAGTAGTCTTATGTCTCATCCACTGCAGCCTCACGACACGATTGTCGTTCTGGTTGCTCTGGGATAACTCTAAATGATGTCGCGTTCCTCAATGACGTTATGAATAGATTCGTCTCGTGATGTCACCTCCCAGTTTCGAAAAGCGCTTCTGATCCCGTGAAGTCTCTCTGAAAGTGCTTATGCTGACAAGGAGTAAAATAATGATTTCTGGAGAAAGGGCATGCGTGATTTGTGACTGATTAAGGAAAGGTATGAATGATGATTTAGTTTCTGTGTCTGCAAGGATAATGAAAAGTGCATGCTGATTGGCAAAGTACAAAGGCCCTGTTACGTTGATCGGAAGCGCTTTTCGAAACTTGGGTATGACATCACAAGACGAATTTATTCATGATGTCATAGAGGGCTGCAATTTCATAGAGAGTTATCCCAGTAAAATCAAAGTGACGATAGTTGCTTGGGCTATGGATAGTCATAGGTCTGACAATGAGTTCAAACAGCTTTTCATGTTGTAGTTATCTTGTGGCTTCTCTCTGCAAGTGATTATTTTAACAAGGAGTAGAAGAATGATTTCTCGAGGAAGGACTAATTAGAGCAGGACACTCGAGAATTAAAAAAAGTAATCTTTGAGAATATATAATAGACATACAACTGCAAGGGTACTGTTATGTAGATCAAATGAAAAAGAAGGAAAATGACAGTTACAAAAAATTAAAAATTTTCAGAAGCCCATACACTTCCTCCTTCTGACAACGACGATGAATGCCGCCACCAACTTGGTAAACTACATCTCTCACCTCTTGAAAATCTTCCTGACAACTCTCCCTTGCGACATGCTCATGACTTTTGGCGGGCGGCAGTGTGAAATTACTCGCTTCTATTTTCTGTACGCTGGAGCCCCTACCAAAAATTGTTTTGAAACTTATGTGATTTAGGATGAGCTGCTGCCTGACGACCTCCACTCATATGGCGCTAACATTCCTATGCGGAGATGCTACAAGAAATTGGATCCGCTCCGAGAACCGAAAGTCCCCACTACTTTCGCTTGTTCTGCTTGGGACAACTGTTAGTTTCATTTCCACTCTAACGCAAAACGAATGTTTTGTTTTCAGGGATGTACCACTGTTGTTTTGGTCTTCTTTGTCGCTCTGCTTTACAGCCTCTTCATCGATCCTGAAGTACAGATCGTTCACTGTCTTTCTCACTCGGCAACGGAGACCATAGGCATGAACACCATCTTCGGAATTCTTCTGGTTTTTGAGAGCATGGCATTGCTTGCTCTGAAATTTTTGATCAAAGTCAGCCGCGTTTTGACCGGAACAGAAACCTATGCAGAAAAAGTGAAAGCCGTGTACAGACCATTGGGAAAAATGTATAACCTTGAAGAGAGGTTTCGGCTCCACAGAAACCAAGAAACGCTTCAAAAACAGTTTCCAATCGTGATTACTTCTGCAGTTGCGAAGCTGCTCTACCTTTCTGTTCCGTTCATCATCAGACAGCTCGAGCCAACTCTGGCTAGAAACATTTTCCCGATAGAGAACTTTTCCAACTTTGTGAGCATGAATAAGACACAAAAACTTTTGTTAATCGTATTTTTTAGATACACCCGCAGTTCCACCTGCTCTCAGCTATCCTAATTCGACGACTCCTAGATTTCGGCTCACTGAAGAAACATGAATCAAAGGAGACAGACCACTTCGGTGGATTGACAATGTTTTGGAATGATGTCTACGATGCACACGCTGGTGGAAAAAACAAGTTGACTGGCAAATTTCAACGACTTGTTGACTTTTTTCCCGCGGAACTGATCCGTGGACCTCTGAATAATGACTGAGGTTTTTCATAAAGCCTCTGCCCGGCTCCGCGAAAATAGGTAACCGTGACATTTCACAACCTTCTCACGTTTCGCTACTACAACGTTTTGCAACCGTGACGTTTCGTAATCTGACGATTTACAACCGTGCCTCTTCGGAAACGGACATTTCGCTACTGGTACACAATGCAACCGTTTTATTGGCAGTATTTTGCCCCTTTTTTAGTTGCGACGTCTACCAGTAGCAAACTGTCCGGTTTCGAAGGGTCACGGTTGCGAATTATCTGGTTTCCAAACGTCACGGTTGCAAAACGTCGTGGTAAGGAAATGTGAAAAAGTTACGAAACGTCTGGTTACGGTCAGCTTCTTTCCTCTTTCTTTCAGTTTTCTCATTCCCCTATCTCATCCTAATGATTTATTCCTATCATCATAACCCAACACATCTTATCCCCCTTTTTTCAAAAATAATCTTTTCATATGTATTTATCACCAACATTTCAAATATTTCTCAAATAAATAACATCCAATATCGCCTTTCAAAATTTGAAGACCCACAATCCGGAGAACGGACTGAAGAATGTCAAGTATTTGGAGAGAGTGAGTACTTTCAAATTGACATAAAAATGTATCCTCTTGTGAGTGATCTAATGGATCCCACCACGAAAATGGTTCTGGGAAGAGTACAGCTTCTGGGGAACCTTTCGTATCTCGGGTAAGAATCCGAAAATGAAGGGTAACGATCATGTTAACGTAACCTCGCTTGTTTCCATCAGAAAAATTGCCGGAATTTCTACCAGAAGTTGTATCGCAAGAAACTGTTTTTGCCTCAAAATGACTCGCTGAAAGTAATAAGTGATACATGGAAATTAGAAAAGGGAACTACTTCCTGATACCAGAAGTTTTTCCAAGTTTCCGTTTTTATCCCTCAGGTTGAACTGGTAGTCTCATGTCCAGAACCTAGCACTACCCTATCGGTGACGCAAACCAGGTTCTGGTCTAAAGTTATGTTCTACAGTGAGGCCTCTATGCATTTTCGAAGACGCCATCCTCGATATTTCCTCTGGGCTGTGTATGACTTTTACAAATCATATATACACATTGTCCACTTCCATCATTTGTGTGTCATGCTGATCAAGTAGCTGAAACTCATTGCTCACAACTCCCTAAAATGCAATCTACCGTATTCCAGCTCGCCAACCGATTCAACCTCCGTCTCGCCGAGAAGATCGCCGTCCCTGCCAACAACTTCGTTCTTGTTTTGACCCGTTAGTCCTCCTCATGTGACTCATCTTTCCCCTCGATACTTTTTTCTGCATCTGTACTTTATCAGCCTAGCTTTATTTTTTTCTTTTTTCATCCTGTGATATGCCCTGACCACTGCCGCTGAAACGACACCATATATTTTTCTCTGTGACCCATTCCATGTTCACATTCCTTTTTTTATTTGTTGTCCGAACGCTTTTTCCTACTGTACATGTCGGTATTGACAATAAATTGTTCCAGATGGGTAATAACTGAAATAACCGAACCAAATTCATTTTCAGTGATCCAATCTCCCCAATTAGAGCATTGGAGAAGGAGTGGGCTGAACCCATGAATCATCGAATCCCCAAGGTGCAAAAGTAATGAGCCAGCTCGTCAGTAGCTCGAATCTCCGCCCCTTCTTGGATTTCGCAATAATTACGAATACCTTCATTTTCATTTATTTCCCCATTAGGAGGATTTGCTTTACCTCTCCAAGGACGACGTTTTCACATCATGATTGACACTTTGGACCCTAATTATTCATTTTATTTTCGGTTTTAAAGTTACCTTTTCAGTTCGTCATGAACCAAACTTGTGTAATGGAGCAGGAACTGCTCTATCGCTATGATTACTTCACGGGAGTCGTCCTTGCCATTCTGTCCTCCCTCGCCACCATCATCTACAACGGTTTCACCTACTGGAAGTCGGAATGCTGCGAATACCACGTGAACATCGAGGTGCGTGAGGGAATGAAACTTGTCTTGAGTATCAGTCGAGTCGCGACGCAAAAGCATCAGTATGTAAGACAGAAAAAGTGGGAATGGTTTGAATTGATGATGAGAAAAAAAGAATGATACCCGCACTGCTGCGCGGGATTAGGAATACGTACCAAGCTCAAACAAAAGATTATCACGGTATTGAACCACTTCCGGCTTCATCGTATTCTCGATTTGTCGCTTGCAACTCAAACCGCAGCATAGATAATGCGAGCTTCTAGCTAGATGTTCTGGGTGCCATTACTCCTGTGTCTCATCCACTATAGCTTTAGAGACTATCGTCATTCGGTTGCTCTGGGATAGCCCTGAATGATATCACATCAATGACCTTATGAATGAATTCATATCATGATGTCGTATCCAAGTTTTCAAAAGCTCTTCCGACAATTGTAACAGTGCCTTCGTACTTTGCCAATTATCGTGCACTCTTCATTATCCTTGCAGACACATAAACTAAATCATCATTCGTATCCTTGCCTAATTAGTCACAAATCACGCATGCCCTTTCTCCAGAAATCATTAACTTACTCATTTCCAGCATAAGCACATCCAGAGAGAGTCCAGAGACAATTAGGAAATGAAGACGCTCTATGAACCCACCTATCGGACTTGTCATCAAATAGAGGATTGGAAATAGTTTTGTACTTTTAAATGACTTGGATATTTTCGAAAAAAGGCCGGAGATCTGTGTGGTACCGGTTCATTATGAATCCAGAAGCCGTGACTCACTTCTTCTTCTACCTGGGCACAAACCACACGAGTTGTTTGGGGAACGTATGTTTTATTGGATAGGAGCCCATCTCCAGGGAGATCTCACGAGATCACTTTAATGAGAAAACAATAGCTGAACTCATAGTCATCCCACGTCAAGTGGAAAACAGTTTCTCTGGTTTGAAGACGAGGAAGAAAGAAAGGAGTTTCAAAGATCAGCCTACCGGGATTTCAAAGATCAGCCTACCATAACCTGGGGCTTGCCAGCCTACAGTAACCCAGAGACTTCTGTTCATTGTAAGTTAGAGATTTCGTCTAGCACTCCCAATTATCATGGAGATGTGTCAACTCGCGTGATTTGAAACCGGCTAAAAGAAGAAGTGAATCACGACTTCTGAATTTGTAATGTCCTGGTAGCACGCAGAACGCAGAGCTATTTTCAAGGATGTCCCAACCTTTTTAGAGTACAAAGCGTTTTCTAATCTCCCATTTGATGACAAGTCCTAGATTTGACAACAGCGTTTCCATTTTGTAATTATCTTGTGGATTTTGTCTGCAAGTGCACATGCTAACAAGGAGTAAGAGAATGAATAATCAAAAAAAAGGCATGCGTGATTTGTGACTGATTAGGAAAGGATATGGATGATGATTTGGTTTTGGTGTCTGCACGGATAATGAGGAGTGCATGATGATTGGAAAAGTATTGATCTTTCAAAAAGTACAAGACGTTTTCCATACATGTGCAAGGGTACTGTTATGTGAATCAACTGAAAAAGAAAAGAAATGACAGTAATCACAAACATTGGTCGAAAACTTTCAGAAGGCCATACACTTCCTCCTTCTGACAACTACGATGAATGCCGCTATCAACATGGTAAACTACATCTCTCACCTCCTCAAAATCTTCCTTACAACTCTCCCTTGCGACATGCTTATGACTGTTGGCTGGTGGCAGTGTGAAATTACTCGCTTCTATTTTCTGTGAGCTAAAGCTTCCACCGAACATGTTGAAACGTATGTAATTCAGGATCTGCTGCTGTCTGACGACATCCACTCATATGGCGCTAACATTCCTATGCGGAGATGCTACAAGAAATTGGCTCCGCTTCGAGAACCGAAAATCGCCACTACTTTCGCTTGTTCTGCTTGGGATAACTGTTAGTTTTAACTTCACTCCAACACAAAACCAATGTGTTGTTTCCAGGGATGTACCACTGTCATTTTGGTCTTCTTTGTCGCTCTGCTTCACAGTTTCTTCACCGATCCTCAAGTACAAATCTTTCACTGTCTTTCTCACTCCGCAACAGAGACTATCGGCATGAACACCATCTTTGAAATGCTCCTGGTTTTTGAGGTTTTGGTATTGATTGCTCAGAGAATTCTGATCAAAGTCTGCCAAGTTCTGACCGGAGAAGAATCCTATACACAAAGCGTGAAGACCGTCTACAGATCATCTAGAATATGCAAAAGCCTTGAAGAAAAGTTTTGCATCAGCATAAACAAAGAAACGCTTCAAAAAGCATTTCCAATCGTGGTTACCTCTGCAGTTTCAAAGCTGCTCTACCTCTCAATCCCGTTCATCATCAGACAGTTCAAGCCAATGCTGGCCGACAACGTCATAGAAACCGTTTCCAACTTTGTAAGATTAGTACATAGTGAAAACTTTGTTAATTTTTTCCTTTAGGTGCACCCGCTGCTTCTCTTGCTCTCCGCTTTCCTGATTCGACGACTCATGGATATTGGCGTTCAGAAAAAAGAAATCTCACGCAGAATGAAAGCAAACTGTAAGGAAACAGACCACTTTGGAGGATTGACAACGTTTTGGAACGATGTCTACGATGCTCACGAGGGTGGCAAGAAGAAGTTGATGAAGACCGGCAAGTTTCAACGACTTGTTGACTTGTTTTCCGTGCAAGTGATCCGTCGTCCTATAAATCGTGACTGAGCTTTTATAAAGCTTCTGTCCGGCTTCGCAAAAAATGGTAACCGTGACATCTCACAACCAGATGTTTCGCAATGTTTTCAAGTTCTGCTACTACGTTTTTCAATCGTGAAGTTTTGTGACCAGACGATTCGCAGCCGTTTTTTCGCTGAAAAGGCAGTCCTCTGCCACTTTTTTGGTTGCGACATGTACCAGTAACGAAATGCCTGCTTTCGAACAGTTACATTTGCGAATCGTCTGGTTTCCAAAGGTTGCAGCAAAACGTCGTAGTAGCGAAACTTGAAAAAGTTGCGAAACGTCTGGTCGGGAAATGTCACTGTCCAGCCGCCACAGTCAGCTTCTTCTTTACTTTTTCTTCCAACTTTTCTCATTCCCCTATCTCTTCCTGATTATTGATTTCTACCCTCATAACCCAACACTCATTATCCCTCTCTTTAAGAAATAACTTTTCTCATATGTTTTTATCACCGAAGTTTCCAATATTATTCGAATAAATTGTCTGAAGCACCTGGCTATGAGCGTCCGATTGTAGTTTCGCAAAGTCCCTCTCTCACGGTAAGTTCCCGAAACTTTGACCGATAACGGAAGTTCCCCCCAGATTTCCATCCCTGATTCACCAGATCAGAAACCCGACCAGAGTCCTATACATATCTCTGCAGATTTCAAGACCAATGCTCAGACAAACCAAGAAGCCGACCGCTGACATTCCGAGTGTCTCAAACCCCAATTTTGAGATAATTGCTCTGAAATTTGTCAATAAACCTAGCAATTCCCCGAAACTTCGAGAAAACATGCTAATTGGCATGTACTTCTTATTTGTCAGTTGAAAGAGACATTATCACTTTCTGCTTGATGTTTCGAAGTGATCTGTCATTGTGATTGCTGTTCCGGACTTCAGAATGGTTGGTTCGCCACTTCAACGTAACTGGTCCGTCACTTCGACATGGCTAATCAGTCATTTTGACCTGATTCGTTAAGTTCAGGTGATTGGCGCACTACTTTTGGGTGCCTGGACTGTCCCTTCGGGATTCTGCAAAACCTTGATTAGGCTAACCCATCACTTCTAGGTGACCGGACCCAGTTGAGGAAACCCAGGACGCCTGATAGGCTAATCTTTCACTTCCGGGTCTAGTCAAATGTGTTTATAACTCCGCCTCAACAAGTATAACTCCGCCTCAACAAGTAGGCTGTTGTCCTCGACAACAATCCTTATTTTCGTTTTCTGTCACTTTACCCGAAAGTGTGACAGTCCGTCACTTCCACACTCAACTTTGGAGTACCGCCATTTTGAACTGAAAGTGGCAGGTCACAGGTTCCTCGGAGCCAAAGAAGATCAGGTCACTTGCAGGTTGACGTTCTGGATGATCTGTTTGTTTTAAGGAGGCTGAACTGAAAATTGGTAACACTATCCCATTCTGATTCCCGGAGAGATGGTGGGCGTACTTCCAACATACAACCCGTATACAGCTCAAACCCCGGAATCGGGAAGAGAACACTTTTCTGCGTCTCTCACGAGTTCTCAAGATGCTTTCCAGTCGTTCAGCTTGTTGATAGGCGCTTGAAGCTCCGCCCGTCAAGATCACTGTCTCTGTCTCTTCTTTCTTGTGTCTCCTCCCTTTCAGAATACCCGCAAACTTGTCCGCGGAGAACATCTTCTTCTCCCTTTCCTGTTCTCATTTTTGTAGAACACACTTTGAACGCTTCGCATCCTAGTTGCTATTTTGAGAAGAACTCGGGCCGGCTCATCCAGACCGATTGCGTCAGCCGCACGATCGTGACAACACTGACGTCGCAATCAACAACTTTGTCTATCGCTAAGTTCAACAACATTTCCAAACACCCTAATTAGTCACAAATCACACGTGCCCTTTGCCGAAAAGTCATCTTGTTATTGCGCATTACGCATGGTCCCTAGAGAGGATCCACGCTAATTTTGCGAAGATGAAAAGGTTGGATGAACTCTCAGACGTACGATGAGTCAACCAAATTAGAGTGGAAGTTATTCTTCATTTCCTAATTTGAGAAAAAGAAGAACTGGTTGTGTTTGTGAACTCGAGTTCTTCGGAGTGGTTGGTCCGCCACTTCAACGTAACTGGTTAGTCACTATGTTGAACTGTCTGGTCCGTCACTTCGACATGGCTAATCATCCACTTTGCCCTTATTCGCCTGATTAAGATGATTGGCGCACAACTTCTGGGTGCCTGGACTGTCACTTTGGGGTTCTACAAAACCCTGATTTGGCTAACCCATCACTTCCAGGTGACCAAACCCAGTTGAGGAAACCCAGGATGTCCGGGAGGCTGATCCGTCACTTCAGGGTCTAGTCAAAATGTTTATAACTCCGCCACAACAAGTAGGCTGATGTCCTCAACAACAATCCTTATTTTTGGTTTCTGTCACTTCATCCGCCAAAAGTCTGATAGTCCGTCCCTTCGACACCCAACTTGGACTCATTGGTCCACAGCCATTTTGAACAGGAAGTGGCAGATTCCAGGTTCCTCGGAGTTGAAGAAGATAAGGTCACATGTAGGTTGACGTCTTGGAAGATCACCTTTTTTGAGGAGGTTGACCTGAAAACTGGCAACGCCTTCCCATTCTGATTCCCGGAGAGATGGTGGGCGCACTTCCAATATTCAGCCCGTGATATCAAAACCCCGAAATCGGGAAGAAGCGTGAGAAAACTTTTCTGCGTCTCTCGAGGATCACGAGTTTTCAAGATGCTTTCCAGTCGTTCAGCTTGTTGATAGGTGCTTGAAGCTCCGCCCGTCAAGATTGCTGTCTCCGTCCTTTTCTTGTTTCTCTCCCGTTTCAGAATGCCCGCAAACTTCTCCATGGAGAACATCTTCCCCTCGCTTTCCTGTTTTCATTTTTGTAGAGCATTTCCCAACAGAACCCTCGTTTTACATGTCACTTAACCGTCATGCTACCTCATTTCCCACGTCATGTCAAATTTTCAGTTCAGGATGAACCAAACTTGTGTAATGGCGGAGGAGCTCCTCTTTGACCCGTTCAACCTCGGGGGACTCATGTTCCACTTCGCTTCCTCTGTCATTGCGATATGTGTCAACCTTCACACCTACTACAAGTACCGGAACAATTTCCCGTATCACTGGAGAAGACAGGTATGTGAGGGACTGAGAGATGGGGGATCTATGGATACAGTCAGTTAAAAAAATGGGCTCACTTGGAATGTGTGAAAACTAGAACCATGATTACGAGATCTAAAGTAACCTAGTTTCCTGTCTACTTTAATTCCGGTAGGGTCTGGTTGCTCTGAATCGTGTAAACAGTCGCGAAAACACTTGCGTCATGAATCTCCAGGGCACAGTCATACGTCAACATGGATGAATTATTTCTTATTATACTCCCTCTGGCTCACAACTCGGATCCTCTTCTTGTCAGTTGAGAATGACGTGTGAAATTTGTATTACGGGTTAGAACATGGAACAGGGCAACCATGTGAGGGCCGGATACAAGTGGACGGAGCCTGATAATGGAATAAGGGATTCGGATTGTCCATGACCGCTTCATGAATCGACGGAAGGCCCTTTCTTTTGCAGTTGACATGGACGGACATCTCCGGGACATTTTGCAGCGCGACGTTTTGCAAAGGACATTTCGCAGCAGCTGAAACGAGCACTGTGTTTCCTTGTTTTTCGGGGCGTAGAATCTGAAATCAATTTCTAAAGTCATCTTAATAGCCGTCCTAACGGTTTTTAATTGTGTCTAGTGATAGTGAGCGAGAGAAGAATCAAGAAGATCCCACTGACACTAGACACAACTCAAGACCATCAAGGCGGCTAGTAAAATGATTTTAGAAGTTACATTCAGATTCCACTCCCCAAAAAATCCGGAAATACAGTACTCGTTCCAGCTGCTGCGTAATGTCCTGTTGCAAAACGTCTTGCCGTGAAATGTCTCGGAGCCGTCCATGTCCACTTGTATGACCATTTACTAGAAGTCATGTACAGTGCTCGTTTCCGCTGCTTCGAAATGGCACTGCTGCAAAATGTCTCGCTGCGATATTTCCCGAAGCCGACATGGACATCGAGCAGGAACTCCGTCAGCTGTCGCTGCGAAAGTTCGGCCATGCGTCAGTCACATTTCGGCAAACGTTTGCGCTCCTTTTTCCAAGAAGCGGGGGACGGAAGATTGGTTACGAAATCACGCGGGCGCTTTGTCAAAAATACATCTCGTCATTCCGAATAGTGCGTCCTTATAAACAACTCTTAACATTTCATGTGGGAACCTTTAGGTGAGCCGGCAAACATGTGATTAGTGGGCTGGTTCGGGGAAACTGGTGCCAAACATTGGTGTATGACAATTAAAGGGAAATAAGCGGTTTGAGAGAACTTTGCGGGAATAGGAGTACTGTAACTAGATCTAGAGGGACCTGTTGCTTGATTTGATAGCCAGAACAAATAATTTTGGTTCCGTTACAAATACAGAAGTAAAATATAATTGATCCTGGGGCCTAGTACGTGGAGATCTAGCTGAAAAACTGTTCAACTACAGCATCTTCTCTACTACTCGCTACTCATCGCCCTGGTGCTCGCAATCGTATCCGCTCTGAACTTCGGCATTCTGATTCTCAAGATCGTCTTCATGAGTGACCCCTGTGAAATTCCGATGCTGGTGGGAGACTGCCGAGGAATGCGCTTCCTGTACTTGTGAGTTGGATACTCAATTGGAAGAAGGACGACTCATGTCTTTCAGGCTTTCAATGTGTTTCATCCTTCTGCCGTACTCCAGTCTCATCAACCAAGCGAATATGCCAATCACGGCTGTCCGTGAACCAAGAACTCCAGAATTTTCGGCAGAAGTCAGCCTCATGGTGAGTTTGAAGTTAGATCAAAGTCAGAAACAGATATCTGTTTTCAGATGGTCCTTTCCCTATTCACCGTGCTCACTGTGGTCCTACTGGAAAACCCCAAACAATCCATCCCGCACTGCCTCGCCTTTTCCAATCCAACAACATGGGCGCCTTACATGTTCTTTGCATTGATCTGTTTTGAGCTGCTTGCAATCGTCAGCCTCTTCTATCTATTCAAAGTCAACAATGATTTGACTAGAAACTGGACTCATGAGGAACATATCAAAAATGTCTTCGCCTCACCCAGACCGTCATTAACCAGATCCGAACAGAGTAAGCGGGAGGAAATCGCGGAAGTGCTTCGCAGACTGTGGCCAATGATTGGAACTTCAATTCTTGTCAAGATCGTCTACCTGGTTTCGATGTTCATTGCCAGACTAATGGATCTCAACCGGTACTCCGCTGACATGGGTTTCTCCCTGGTAAGATCATAGTCATCAACAACCAGCTGGATTACCGTATTTCAGCTGCTCCCACACCTTCCTCTTCTGATCGGTCTTCTCACTCTCCGAATGCTCCATCTCCATTTTCATGACCAGAAAAGAACGCGGGAAATCCTTGAAACCCGTGAAACTGAAAGAATCCCGTACAATAAGTGGCTGCATGACTTCTATCATGAGGTGTATGCAGTACACAAGGGCGGCAGCAGCAAAAAGAACTGTTGTCCAAACTTCGCTGACTTAGTTCCCAACATCCTCAAAGATCCTTATATAGAGGAGGTCAAGAAAGAGGTCATGAATTAGATTTGACTAGAATTCGGCAGGCGGGTAGGTAGAGAAACTATTAGACCTACTCTCCTATGTTTTTGCCAAATATATCCCAATGACACCCACGCACTTCCCTTGTGAGCCCTTTTTTCGGCCCAATATAACCCAATCATCTTCCCTATATTTCTCATTCTACTCCTCATGAACAGGAAAAGACGAAACTTTTCCTTTAGCAATACAGATGTTTCGTCATCTTCCTGATAGGGCTCAGGAAGAGTACACTTATATGCATAGCTGGGCAGGTGTGGGCCGATTTGAACTTTCCAAAAAAGTTTTCTAGAAAGTGATTGGTGCTACGTCCTTCCAAACTTGCACACCAATTTGAAACCGTGCCAGGAAACCCAGATAAAAAATGAAAGGGCATTCCACCAAACACGTTGCACTTTTATTTGGTAAGGGCAATGCACTATCACTCTTGCTCGCAACTTGCGACAGCTATGCATTTGTTTCCGTAGATTTGCAAGGAATCCAAAAATTACCTGTTTTCGTATACATACATAGTAGCAATTGGAAAAACAGTTCTGCAAACGTTCCCTTTTTTGCGCCTACAGTGAGCGTTGGAACTTCTCAGATGTATTTATTAGGTGTTTCCCAGTTCGTGTACCTGGACACATTTGCGTGGGGCTGATCTTGCAGCGATTTCAGGGATGTAGATTAAAATAACAAGATATCTTCGAGAAACTTTGACCTGAAGCATGAAATCACTGAAAGACCAGCCCGCGAACAGTATGGTTAGGTGTCAGAAACAGGGGGACGCATAAGAATGTCACACAGAGCCTATTTATTTGTTCATATTCCCTCATCCCACTTATTTTGCTCTTTCCTGTAAATCCACTTTATTGTCTCTAATTCCCAAACTCACAGTAATCTACTTCCGTTTCTAAACCCTCTCATTACAATTCCTCCTCAAATATTCTCATCAGTATCTCATTGTATTGCACATAAACTGTCCAAATGTCAACATTATCTGTCTTATCAAGATTTTCAGATAAGTCAACTGTTCAGAGAATTTCACACAACTACATATGTACACTTCCGATAGCTTCAACATTAGAATGACTGGATTCTGGAGTTCACGATGGTGAACTGCCGCGCGTGTGAGTCGCCGATAGCTAGGATCAATGTTGGCTGCGCGCTAAAGTTGGGTTAGCGGCAGTTCCCGGTTCAATTACCGGAATTTGGAACGCGTGGAACAGAGCAACAACCGGCGGGCGAAGAAATTACGGTCGCGTGGCGCAACAGGCAGGGTACGGCACGGGTTCCCGCTTGGTGCCAAAATTGTTGAAGTCATAGCTTCGACGTTGGAGTAGAAGTAGATAAGAATAGATGGAGTAGATAAGAATAGATAACTGAAGCAGTAGCCAACAGTTGTCATCGCCGACTGCGTGAGCTTTTGCCAACCGGTTCTCCTTGGTTTCCTCTCTCTGACTCACAAAATCAGAAACCCGACCAGAGTCCTATACATATCTCTGCAGATGTCAAGACCAATGCTCAGACAAACCAAGAAGCCGACCGCTGACATTCCGAGTGTCTCAAACCCCAATTTTGAGATAATTGCTCTGAAATTTGTCAGCAAACCTAGCAATTCCCCGAAACTTCGAGAAAACATGCTGATTGGCATGTACTTCTTGTTTGTCAGTTGAAAGAGACAAGATCACTTCTGCTTGATGTTTCGGAATGATCTGTCATTCTGATGGCTGGTACCCTACTTCGAAGTGGTTGGTCCGTCACTTCAAAGTAACTGGTCCGCCACCATATTGAAGTGGCTGGTCCGTCACTTCAACATGGCTAATCAACCACTTTGTCATAATTCGCCAAGTTCAGATGATTGGCGCACTACTTTTGAGGGCCTGGTTTGTCATTTTGGGGCTCTCTAAAGCCCTGATTAGGCTGACCTATCACTTTCGGATGACTGAACCATCACGTAAAGGTGGCTGATTTGTCACTTCCGGGTCTAGTCAAAATGTTTATAACTCCGCCTCCACAAGTAGACTGATGTCCTTGAAAACAACTTTATTTTTGTTTTCTGTCACTTCATTCACCGGCTCGGCCAACACAAGGAAGTTTCCTTCAGATTTCCGCTTTCTTCTTGATTCTTGAATAGATCTACTTCTAACGTTTTCATATTCCTCTCCGCTCTTCGTCGCTTGAAAGGGTTCCATCCGTACAATTACTCTTGTTACTCCATGTTTCCGATATCAATAATAGAAAGTTCCAGATGAACGAATCATGTCAAAAAGAACCAGACAGCATCCACGACTACGACAATGGCTACTGGTTGCTTCTGACCTTGTTTGGAGTCGGCTGTGTCATTGGGACAATCTGCGGAAATGACATCCTTTGCTGGATGTCCAGAAACAGATATCTCGACCTTCAGATCAGAGAGGTACGTGAACGGGAAAGGGTACATAACAAGGGGGAAAAACGCTAAAAAAAGACAAAAATCTGAAATTTGATCGGTTCTCCATTTACTGACACTTGGCAGCTTGCCATCATTTGAAAAAAACAAAAGCGAAATCGAAAAAAGCCAAATAAAGTACAAAATTGTCAGTAAGCACGCAGGTTTCAGCATTTTAGACAAGCAAAATGAGTTGACTGATTTTTGAGTTGAAGCAAATGTCACAAGACCTTGACATAACCTTGACAGTCATGAAACATAACAAAAAACCTGAATACTAATAATATTTTTTTTTAATGCCCGTCATTACCTACTGCACTTCGTGTGCCAACGGGCTTCTGGCAATCACTCACACTTGCAAAGCTATATGTTCCTGGATTTCTTGGCTTTTCCATCCCTCGGATATCTTCGCCGTCTTCAACAAATGGTGTCGCATGTCCTTCTTGTGCGTTGGAAAATCGACCAAGTTCAAAAGTATTGTACATGTTTCAGTGTTCTCCTGTGTCTAAACACCCTCATCCTGATGGCATTCGGTGTCGAAGAACTCGCCAAAAGAAAACTCGCCAGTACCTTCACTTTGTGCAAGTATCCCAAACTCTCGGCTCTCCTTCTTCTAATCATGGTTAGTGTGACATGTCAGTGACCTTTAGTCGCGGTGATTTGAAACCTATGTAGCTCATTCGAAAGAGCATAATCGATTTGCTATGGTGAACTAGGCTCACTTTTCCCAAGAAGTCCTTGTTTTCAAGAACGGAGCATTCAAAGTCTGAAATAAGGCTAATTTCCAGTACATTTGTTGACCTACCGGAAAAAAGGGGACCCCAGTGCTAATGTGCACTGGATTTTTGGACTGTTTTTGACTTTTGAGGCTCCTTCTCAAAAGCAAGGACATCTTGGGAAAACAAGAGCGCAGTTCACTAGACTATGCGTTTTCCAATGAACTAGGTCTTGAGTAAAAGTCAGAACGCGACTAAAGACATGTGCGGTTTGACATGTGAGGCTAGATTCGGTTTGAGTTCAAGACTAAATTTTCAGACTCTGACTTCCCTAACCGCCGTTTACTTCCTCCCGGACTTCGAAAATCAAAATGAAACGGTTGCCCACTGCCTCGCTTCCCCAATCTCAGACTACATCATCATGCTCATCTTGGTGGTAAGTCTCGTATAAACTCCCGTCAATAAATTGTTTTCTAGATCGCCGGATTTCTGCTTATCATCCTCAACTGGGTGAACTGTGAAAAGCTGGAGTCCCATCTCGACGATCTCGCAGATGAAGTATGCCGCAAGAAGTTTCCTGTAACAAATCACAACGCCTTCTGCAGGACCTTCACTTCTAGACTTTGATAAGTTCTCCGAAAAATTCAGATATTTTGAAACACCGACATTTCGTTACATTCCCCAATATTTTTCATAATAGTTCTTTTCTCTTTCTTCAGAAAGCATCTGTCCCCTATTTTGGAAAAACAATACAAAAAAAAACAGTTTCCACTCATTTTTCTACATCTTCTTCATAATCCTCTGAACCAACATTCCTCGTCTATATTTTCAAATAAATCCTATCTCAACTCCTAACAGTTCACAGAGTTCCAGCCAACAACTGGTTTTTCACCGAATTTTTCCAGTTGTGACTCACAAGATCAGAAAACCGCCCGCATTCTTCTATTTCGGTAGATTTCAAGATCACTCTTCTCTCGAACCAAGAAACCGACCGCTGACATTCCGATCCGTATAATTTTGAGAAAATTGCGGTTGAGAAGTGTATAATTTTCGAGGCAACCAAGAATTGGCTCTGAGCTCGGAGGAGAAATGTCGGATGATGCAGTGCACTTCTTGTTATTGCAGCCAGCTTCAACACATCAGTGTGTTGTTTATGGGTTTGGAAGTCTGATCGCTTGGCGGAAGGAAGTAAACCAAAAACGGAACGGGTTCCGGGTTTACATTACTGTAGGACTAATTGGTATCGGTTTCAAAATGAAGCCAGGAAGGTTCCCTAGGGCTCTGGGAAACTAGGAGAGGAGCTACAACGAGGCAGTTCTCAAACTCTTCCTGGAAACCGCCTGAACTTTAGCTTGATTCACCCCTCAGCTGCCCAACATCGTCTACCGAAACAGACCTGTTGTCCTTAGCACTGGGAAACATTCACTTGGACGAATGACTTGAAGCTAGAGGAAACAAGAAAAAAATATTTTTTAGGAAACAGAAACCTGACCTTTCACTGACCCTGGACCGCTGGATCCAAAAACATTATAAAGTTCCAGTCTGAAAACAATGACTTCTCGTCTCAAAGCGCATTTCCAATGTTGACCAGCTCTCTAAAATTCAGACAATTTGGCCTGATTTCTAAATTGGAAAACCCCTTGTTATGCTTTTTTCCTTTCCTATTTTCCACCTGGTCCTCGTTTTTTGAACAGATATTTCATTTTTTCCGGCCGTGGTTCTCTCTAGATTTCAAACTTTTTTGAATTTGATTGTTTACGAGCCAAGGAGTTCGCTAGTTCGGGTACAATGTCTTGATTGTTTTTGAAATGTTCTACTTCAGATTTCGTTTGTCTTTAATCCGGACTTTGCAGACTCTTTTTGGCGTAACTGAGCCGGTGAGCTAACTACAAACAGGCGTTTTGGCGGTTTGATCTCGGCAATTAGTGTTCGCTCTGAAAAAGTGGGCAGAACCTGTGGCGCACGTCCCAAGGGTGCGAATTAGTCTTTCAGTCGCCAGGTTAGAGGCTCCGCCCCGCGAAAAAGCAATTCTGTCCTCGCGAACAACTTCATTTCTATGTTCTGCGCTGATTGGAGCACCTCAACAACCAATTGGTTCTTTGTTTTGTGTTTGACACATTCTCGGACACCTTCGGCTTCTAATTCTGTTTAGCAAGCTCTATATATATATGAGACCCTGCTCTCGTTCCTCGTTTCCTTCTTCAGATTACCCAATCCAGCAACATTACAGCCAATCGCATGAATCAAACTTGCAAGGAAGAGGAGGATCTCCTCTACCAGGAGATTTACGTCGGCGAGCATAGTCTCTGCTTCTCCTCGTCGTTTCTCGCCATTCTGCACCTCGCCTACCTTGGAGTGAAGTACCGGAATAGCGTCCGCTGGCACGTCAACACCAAGGTCAGTGGATAGGGGAAGCCTGAGGATCGGGACTTGAAAAGGGAATGGGGAGGAAGACCATGAAGGGAGCAAAAGGGGAAAACGGGAAAACAGGAGTTGGATACTGATTGAGGGGGGGGGGGGCACAGAACAGCAGTACTAGTCGGAGGGTGGAGGTCAGATTTTTTGATCTGATTCTGATTAATCGAACTGCAAGCACATTAGGCACGCATGCTTTTCCAATAGCATACTCTGAACTGACACTGACATGTCGGACTGCTTAGAAAAGAACTGACATGTCGGAAATGTTGCTTAGGCCGCATCCCGCAAATGACTCGGGACCTAGTTCATTCGAAGGAGAATCATCGACTTCCTATAGTGACCTGGGCTCAGATTTTGCCAAGAAGTCCTCATTTTGGCTCACGGAGCCATAAACCATTTTTTCCGCGTGAAAAATGCATTTTCCAGTGCTTATTTGTACTGGATTTTAGTGCTGGCTGGAACTTTGATGACTTTGTAAGCCAAAATAAGGACTTCTTTGCAAAATCTGAGCCCAGTTCAGTACAGGAAGTCGATGATTCTCTTTCAAATGAACCAGGTTTCGAGTTATTTGGGCCTAAGCAGTCCAGCATGTGATCAGTTCTAGGGTCAGATGTCAGATTGGCTAATTTGGTACCGACTTGCCGAAAGACATTTCCAATTTCATACTTTGAACTGGCAAATTCCTGAATGTCACCGGCCCTACTAGCCGATACAGATCGCATGATTCTAGTTTCTATTTTGGGAAGAGCTCGGGCCGGCTCATCCAGACCGATTGCGTCAGCCGCCCGATCGCGACAACAGCGACGTCGCAATCAACAACTCTGTCTATAGTCAAGTTCAACAACAATTTCAAACGCCCTAATTAGTCACAAATCACACGTGCCCTTTGCCGAAAAGTCATCTTGTTATTGCTCATTACGCATGGCCCCTAGAGAGGTTCCAATTTTGGAAAGATTGGTTGAATGAACTCTAAGAATTGTGATGAGTCAACCGAATCAGAGTGGAAGTCATTCTTCATTCCTTAATTTGAGAAAAAGGGAGAATCGGCTGTGTTTGTGAACTCGAGCATTGAACAGAACATTCGAATTTGAGATTTGAACCCGAGATCCGTTCGAAAGTTCAGCCTTCATTTTTCCATCGGAACAGAAATCATGCGTGAGAGTTAGCAGGAAAATCATCTTGTTATTGCGCAGTGAACCCATCCCTAACAGGAGAACCCACACACACTCATCAGCGAATCAAAACGTTCAATGAGCTCTCAGACCTAAATTTGGTCGTCCTACGCAAAAAAAATTGGGATCTTCTCGTTAAAAAAAGGAATTGAAAAATACTTGAATTGGGGAAATAAAAAGGTTTCGAATGGGAAAAAAGAGGAATTTATTAATGGGAAAACCCGGTTTGAAAAAAGATTTGAAAATTTAAAAAAATGGGTTTGAAAAGTAAAAAAAGGATTAAATATAATTTTTGTCTAATTTTTGAATATCATTGAATTCTACGCATTGTTTTTATCACGATGAGCTATACAGCGCCCAAATGAGGTATAATTAGCGCGAAAAAAAAACGCATTTTATCATGCTCTTTTTCCAGTATCATTAACGTTTCCTATCCATCTACTTATAAAAAGTGTATGGATGGTTTATTCGTTTTCAGTGTTATTTTTCATGAATTATTTTTAGAAATAATTGATCAATTGTTTTTTCTCTTTTAGATTTTGCTTCTGCTCTATTTCAATTATTTGGGAAAGGGTAATCCGTCTTCTGCCGATCAATCGAGTCGTCCGAATCCGATTGACCTGAGTGAGGTGTAAAGTTGGAAGTGGTGGTTTCAAGCCTTATTTTTTGGACACTGGACTTGCAACAAGGAATTTTTTTTTCATTTTTAAAAAAGTAGCTGCCAATGGTGAACAATCCCTTGCTCCGATGAAATTCTTCAAGTTTTTATCTTCGCATCTCCAACAGAGAAGCAAAATAAATCTTCTCGTGTCGCATTGAGAGAGCAAGGCCTCCCATGAATAACGGACCTCCCTAGGACCCGTCAGTTGCTCCGAGTTGAGATACAACATGAAAAGAAGAGGGCGTAGAGAAAAAGAAAGACGAGTCTAAAAAGAAAGCAACATTTACTCTACACACATTTAGTATTCAAGTCTACGATAGAAGCTTGCTTTCACTTCACTCCAGTTGCAATACACTGAGTTTCAAGAATGTTGTTTTATACTTTTTTGCTTTTCGTTCTCTACTTTCCTGGTGATTCAAGAACGCTGTCTGCTCACAAATTTGAAAAACCGGATGTAAGTGATTATCATTGAAAACTATGAAATCTGAATTGTCGAAGAATGTTCTCGGTATACCCGAAATATTTGACTGTGAACAATTGGTGTATCAACATTGTTTTTCCCTGCTTGACGTCGGAATCAATTTGACTGTGCTCATAAATCATGAGTAAGTTGAAAAACAAGGCGTAGAATAAAATTGTTTCAACAGAATGATCCTCACGTTCCAGTCACGAGATGAAAAGAGCATTCCGCTGAAAATGCATCTTGATACCAGAGCTGAGGTGAGTCGTCTTAACACAATTCGATCACATGTCTGCTTTTACAGCTCATCACGTTCACTTCACTATATAATGGTTCATGGGAAAAGCCGGAAACAATACGGTATCCGAAATTCGGGAAATTATTACGTAATGAAGTAATCATGATAAAAGTCGATTCAGTGGGTTTCAACGTGAGTTAGTAGTTTCCTAATTTTCTGAGCTCTAACTTCAAGGTGACCCTGACCTCTGGAATGTCGAAATTCTACACACATCGAATGCCGGTTCAACTCGCAAAGTGTGTTGTTGTAAAGGAAGCCGCAGTCGATTTTATTCATGTTAAATTTCCTGGACAATTTATCGTCGATTCGTCCTTCTGG
Source organism: Caenorhabditis becei (assembly GCA_900536315.3). NCBI lineage: Eukaryota > Metazoa > Nematoda > Chromadorea > Rhabditida > Rhabditidae > Caenorhabditis > Caenorhabditis becei. The sequence goes on from LR539211.1 coordinate 169,284, forward strand.
ATGTCTTATGCACATGCAAGGCATGTGAGGGAGTATTTTGAAACTCACAGAGTAGCAGAACAAACAGAAACATCCACCGCCACGGAGAAACAAGAGGAAGGAGGAATTCTGGCATATATTTCTTCCTTTTTTGGGTAGTTCAATTTCTGACAAATATTGATCTCTTTTTTGACATAAAAATATTTTTTTTTACTCTATTATTCCTTTTTATTCATTTGAATCTTTTTTCTGTAAAAATCCTTTTGCTAACTTTTTCAAAACCCCTTTTTCCCCATAAATCTTTTTTGTCAGGATAAAATGGTTTTTTTGGGCTCTATCTTCATTTTTCAAAACGAATCCCTGGGAACCTTCCTTTAACAAGAAGAGTCGAAAATTGGTGTCGATTTTCTATACCAAAGAAGCAGATGGTGCGGGGAGCAGAGAAATCCGTTTCAGATGATGTTAGAATGTGCTGGAAATGACATGAAAACCAAAGTTTGTCTGAAAATTGATGCTGAGAGTTGAAACCTTGGTTTCTTTGAAGAAAAGGAATTTGTATGGGTTATGAGAGGCATAGAGGGATTCTTCGGCTAGGACTAGGTTATCTGTTCCGAATCCAGTTTATCAGTGACTGATATGGTTTGAAAACAGAATAGAGAATGCTTTATTGGTGTCCTCCGATTGTTTTTCATTAGTCTGGATGGAATCTGTTCACATTTTTTCTATTTTAGAAGATCATCTCTAGTAAAAGGGCGCCTCCAAGAAAAAGTCGTCTAGAAAATCAAATGAATGGGCATGCCCTTCTAATTGAGACTTTTTAAGTCATTTTTTCATTACGACATATATAAAGTCGTGAAAAATAAATACATATCCGGTAAATCAAGTGGGCATTGGGTTGATTGCGCGTGCGGATGGTTTCACGGTGATCAGTGATAGGGTTTGCTGGAAAATGGCTATCTAATGGTGATCTGACCAAAATGTGTTACTTGAACTTTGGTTTTTGAACTCTCATTGTGGGCGGTTACAGATACTGCTATATTACACAATTTTCGTCAGCATTGTGATGGCAGCCACTGGCGTTTTGAACTTTGGACAGTTCCTGTTCAAGCTCGCCTACAAAAGCAATCCCTGCGAGATTCTAATGAAAGTATGCGGCTGCGTATTCATCCGTGTCTCGTTCCTGTAAGTGAGATAGTGCTAGGAAAATGTTAAAATGAATATAATTATAGGATGTGTTTCAACCTGATCACCCTGATCCACGTGGCCGTAATCTCTGTCATTGGCATTGCTACCAGAAACCCCATCATGTTCGAGAAGTCTATGGGAAACGCGAACCTGTCAAAAGTCCTCGTTATCGCAATCGTCAGTTTATTTGTTGTTTATCATCAATCTCATAACTTTCTTTTCAGACCATCGTCTCTGCAATCGTCGTCTTCCTTGTCATGAGATCAGAAGAACCGGATGAGCTCGTCCCACATTGCTTGTCTCTCTCCGCCAGCCACCTCGGTGAATCCATGTACTTGGTATTCTCCATCCAATTTGTCGTCGAAACCCTGGTCCTGATCTGCGCTTTTTACCTGAAGAAGACCAATGCGCTCGATGTGTACAACTACGACCTCCCTCTTGGACACAAATTCCAGAGCTTTGAAAACACAGACGTCCTTGCAAAGCTGTTCCCGAATGTCTTGGTCACCGCAGTGGTCATCTTCCTCTACCTGTTCATTGCATTGATTGTCCGCGCCTTCAAGAACATGTTCTCCAAGAACACCTACATCATTGTGACCTTCTTGTTCTTCGTAAGTGAACTCTAGAACTGTGTCACTCAATGAGTTTTCAATTCCAGATCCAGCCCCATCTCCCCCTGATCACCAGTATCATGATCCACATCATGCTCGCAAAGCACGTCAGAGACAAGAAGGAGAGACATCCGTCAACCGTCGTTACCCCCCAGCAAACAACCATTGAGTGCCAAAACCGTTTGGACTCGGATTGGAACAACGTCTTCGCCTCCAAACACGGTGTAACCCTAACGGAAGTAAAGAAACTCAAAAAGAACAAAGTTTCTCCACTGAACGCGATGACCAAGAACAATGGAACCATTCGTATTGCTTGAGACCCTAGAAATTCCAAACTTTTCTCATTGAAACGCGACTTTTTGAAACATAGTCTATCACACCTGTTTTGCTAAACTATGTCTCGCGTTTCAAAATGAGAGGTTTCGAAATGTCAGAGTCTCAAGTACATGTTTCCTTTCCTGGTTGTTCATTGAATCCCAAACTGTCTCTTCCCTATCTCTATTTTCGACTGCTCAGACCGCACTCCGCAAATGACTGGGAACCCAAGAAATTCTAAAGATTTAGTGAACTGAGCTCAGATTTTGCAAAGAAGTCCTTTATTTGTCTCTCGGAGCACTTGAAATGCATTTCAGTGCGAATTTCTATTGAACTTTAGTACTGTCTGCGATTTTTCAGTCTTCATGGGTCAAAATAAGGACTTCAAGTCAAAGTCTGAGCATAGTTCATCAATGATTTGTTTTTGAATGGTCCAGGTCGGTCTACGGTCTCAGCAGTTCATCCTTCTATATCTTTCTATTTATCCTGTCTCAACATGTTTCAACCTCCCTGTCTATCTCTCTAGTTATGATCCTTCTAGTCGTTTTCCTATCCTTTTCCAATTCACCTCCTACCTTAGAATCCTCAAAATGTCAACTATCTCAAATACCCCCCACCTCTATATATTCGCTGACCCTCAAAGACTAGCTTTACCTCTATTTAGAAAACACACCTCTCGCTGCTCTTCAGGCACCTACTTCTCGTTGTCCCCGACCTCTGGAACCTTCCTTTATCAAAGTCTGGAACTTTCCTTCATCAAAACAACCCCCCCACCCCTCCCACTACTTCTAATTCCCCCTGGTATCAAACCTTGTAATTCTCCGTCCCTCAGATCCACTACTGGATCTGACCTACTTCTAATTATCCAACACTCCTAAATGATATTTTGAAAGCTCCAAATTGAGCTTACTCTCCTTCTGTTTATACTTTATCAAACCCCGTCAAATCCCGTAGTCACCCCAACACTTCCTCTCCTTGTTTCTTCACAAGCAAACTTTTCGAATAACTGATAAGTGAGCTTTATATTGGTTCATTTTGTGTCTTTTACAAAAAACCAATTAAAACTTGCTGAACAGTTAATGAAATACAAGTACTGCTTGTTGAAGCTACAAGGTCCTAATTTGTAACTTCTGACAGCCTATAACCCTTTTCCCATTCCTCAGCTAACCTAAACAACTTCCTGTCCACTTCCCCTTTCAATAATCTTGTGATCTTGCTAATGTTCTCGTGCAACTACAAAATACTGATTCATTAGCTGTAATCCGTGTCCTCTCCGGATTATACTCCATTGTCATCTTATATACTTCCTCATCTCAATATTTTGTCATTTACATTCATTTTTTGATATGAATAAAGTTTCCTTGAAAAAAACCCTCTTCAAATCTATTTTCAGAACTCAAGTTTCAAAAGTTCAACCAGATTAGATTACCATAGGAAAGTTACCAAAGCATGCTAAAATGCGGAAGTCTATTCAACTGAATCACTTGCTCATAGCCATAGAACGACACCTATTTTTCTCGGCTGAGGTATTCTGTGCTCTGGTGGCCAGAGAATAGGTATTTAGGTTACTTTAGAACAACTTTGAGAGTTCAGGTTATCAATAGATTATAGAATAGAAGTGTCAACAGAATAGGATTTTTTTTATATAGAAAAAGTAATTCATCTCAAAATAAAAAAGTGATATATTTTAATTGAAATTACAAAGTTGATAATGAGAAAAAATACAGGAAATTGTTCTAGATATCTCAAAAACCACATTCCCCGGTGTTTTTTTTTGAAAATTGTGAGAACACCACCTGGGAACTAATAACCCACCCTCCTGAGAAAAAACACATGTTTTTTGTGTTGATCACTTCCTCCTAATAATAATGACATAATTTTTCAAAAAGTGTTCCAGGTTTTATGTGATCTGTAGTCATTTTCTTGCTAAAACCGTTAAGGTCCACTCATTGTAATGTAGTTTGATAGAATAAAATAAGAATGAGACTAGCTTGTTATCTCGCCTTGTCTAGTGCCAAAAATCAGTTTCCTCCTATGGCCTCTGGTGTGTTCTAGTTTGTGATTACGTTCAATGACTAGGTGGTTTTCCAATGGATCCTGATTGGCAAAGTGCAGAATAACAATTGATTGTCCTCTTCAGCTCATATTCTCTGATTTTCAAAAGCCAGTTGCGTACATGCCAAACCAAGCTACCCAAACTGTTCCGCTTCGAGTCCTATTCCGCTGCTCGCCGCCACAAAGAATACGTCGGCTTTTCGAGAACTTTCCCATAGTCCGGTGCTTTCTCACATCAAGAAATCAAACCCACAAAGAAAAAACATTTTTTTTTTGTCAGATCTTGTTACGTAGTAAGTAGCTGGTTGGGTCTTTCCTGAAAATGTCTAGGAAACCCAAAAATAGGTACTTCTCCAGACTTGCAATTTTGGAAATTTCGGACATTTCCCACAGACAAAAAAATTGAGAAAAAGTTAGGAAAATATCCTTTTCTGCTAAATCCGTCCTATTTTTGCCGAAAATTCCATTTCCCCTTTACCCACTTTCATTTTCAGACTTTCAGACATGATGAACTCCACTTGTCAAGACGAAAGAGACTTGGTTTACCATCCTGCATTTCAAGTTTTAGTGGGGATATGCCTAGTTTCCCTGATAGCCTCTTACGTCTTGATGGCAGCGTTTTTCCAGAAATATGCATTCAGACTCTACTGGCACCTGAATATCAAGGTAACTAACTATAGATTCAATAACTTTTTTCCTAATAGAACTTTTTGCAGATTCTGTTCTACTACAACATGTTCATCTCCTTCGTCCTCGCCACCTCTTTAGTCTGGAACTTTTCCGGAATGTTCTACAGAATTTGGACAGCTACTGAGAATTGTGAAGTTGTGGTTCAGTTCAAGGACTGTGTACTGGTTAGGTGGTCGTTTCTGTGAGTTTCCGCCTTTTTAGACAACAGGGTGGTTACTCAAGCTTTTCCAGAATTGCTTTCTGTCTAACCACCCTGAACCACACTGCAATAGTGGTTGAAAGATTATGGGCAACGATTCGACTTGCAAAATATGAAAAGTCAAGTGGTGCACTGGGAGTCATACTTGTTGTGTTTATTGTAAGCCAACCTTAATACAGTAACTAGACCTCCTTCATTCAGACCGGTCTCTCCGTCTTCCTGACCTATCTAATAATGCTCGCCGAAAACCTGGAGGAATTCGCTCCAACATGTCTTTCCCTCTCCGCTAGTAGCATTGGAGAGAATATCTACCACCTTTTCACACTTCAATGTTTCACAGAAATATTGGTGTTGGCAGGTCACAAATATCTATTGTGGTTCAATAGGAAACGGTGAGAATATATTCTATGTAGAAAGAGTAAAATGTAGTCAAAACCCTTTCCCAGCACTTTTCCTGGAAAGGTTTTTATCTAACATTTCAGTTCCAGAAAAGCCAACCATGTCCGTGACAACTTAACAGAAAAGTTTCAAATGAACGAGAACGTGGCTGTTTTGGAGCAAATGAACCCGCTGATTATCACCTGCTCATTAGTGATCGGAGGCTACAACATTGTCGCTATAGCCATACGTCCTTTCCGTGGCTTCTTTACTAAGAACAACTACATTCTCATTGCTTTTGCGATATTTGTGAGTTACCATTCGATCGTTCTACACAAACTGATCCTAATTTTTCAGGTAATCCCATACCTTCCATTCCTCCTCACCTTAATCGCATACTACATGGCAATGAAGCAAACGAAGGAGAGAGCAGAGCAGACTCAGAAGTCTGTGCAATTGGATATTATTACAAATGCCCAGTTCTCCAATGACTTCTATAATTGGGATTCTAGTTACTCTGCCAAGTTTAACAAGACGACCAGAGCCAAGAAATGGTGGCAGAAACCATTTTTAAATAGAGTCTCGTTCTTGAAATAAAGATATGCATTGAATAAAATTCACAATATGGAATAAGAAGGATTAAAATAGATGTTTTACAAAAAACGAAAAAAAAACGAGGTTCTCTTCAGTCTACCTCATGAGACATCATTTGATGACAAAACAGACCAGCTCTGGGGATGAACTTGTCGCTATTTTTGTTTCCATGAGAAATGCGTGATGGAACAAACGATATTTGTCAGCGGGTCTCGCAGCAAAAACGGACAAACCGTGCTGCGCCTTTAAAAAAAACTATGGTATTTCATGCATTTCGAATAAACTTCGTGGGTGGCCACCGTAATTTGTTTGAAGGCGCAATACTTTTGCATTTTCTATGAAAAGAATAGTACCACATTTGAAAAATGATATGATTCCTGTACAGAAAAGCGGTATCTGACCAGGAACAACAAGTACAGGAAGTACAGCATCTCTTATTAAAAAATCTAACAACAGGGCGGTTTCTAAGAAATCAGGTCTCAGTATGTTTTGTTTCGTGTCTAGAAACTGTTCACATCTCATTTCCAATGTCTACAGAGTTTCATGGTACCTGAACATGTGCGGATGAACCTAGAAAGTTGCATTTTTGGTATCATAATTACTAACTAGTCACTTTTCAAAATTGACACATCAAATTGCTAAATTTTGAAGGAATGCCATTTGAACTTCGAACTTTTGGATTCTGTAATTCATACTTCTCGCAAAATTTCGAAACTTTTTTATTTTTTTCTTTTCAAATTTTTCTTTTATACAGCAAGTCAGTTTTTCAGAGTTTACCTGTCTAGACAAACATTCCCCAATGCTCAATAAATCAATCGTTCTTATTTTTGACTTTATACCAGTTATAAAATAAATCATGAGATTTTTGGATCATGAAAAATAGAAAAATTACTTTTTTCCTCTATTTTTTCCCATAAAACTCAAAAAAAAAATGAATGATGGGAAATTTAGTTTCAGCCAAGGCTCTCCTTCCAACTCCCACTCCTTCTTGGATTTTTGGTGCCCTGCCTTCCACCTGACATTGTCACATAAATTTTCATTGTACCGGTCATAAAACTTATGATGTGAGCACATGTCCCCCTCCCACACATTCTTTAAGTTCTATATTTGGAAAATGGGCTTTTACTTGTTTTTGCAATAGGTTCCTGAAAATTAGAAGGAAATCACCTGCAACAAAGCAGAGAGCACATTCAACTTGTTTTCAGGACGTTTCTGGAATAATAAATTTTTTTTGGAGAAAACTTTAATCTTACGTTGATACTATCGAACTCTTTGGTTTTATGTCCAAAATCTACAAGATTTTTTGCAGATATCACATTTTCTGTCCATCTAACATCACTATCACCAGAAACCCTGAGAAACTGAACTCCGGATCACATTCCTGGCCCAACCTTTCCCTGAGAACAACTCAGTATGTTTGACGAAGAAGAAAGTGAGTTTATTTCTGATTCTTTGGCTCCTGTGTGAACGTAGCGAAAGGCAAAGGCGAGAAAAAAACGGTACGCTCATTAGAACGTCTACGAGTCATATAGGCGGAAAGTGTATTCAACTATAGTTTTAGTTTCACGCGTAAGCTCTGTCAGTGTTCCGAAACAAAAAAGACAGTGTGAGGTGTGCTGTCAACTATGAATTTGAATTTGAATTCCGCGCTGAACCTAACCATGAGCGAGAAAAACGCATCTGACGAAAATGAAGGTAAGTCGCAGACGTAACATGGTATGACTAGGCGTTGGTAATAAGGTCGAACTCCGCCATTTTTTTTTGATGTCACATGTAAGAAATAGACTGAAAAGTACAAAGAGTGACTGGTGGGAGGAAGTCAGGTAGTGAGTGTCATATGAATGGCTTCTACACAAACATAGTTTTTTTGTATCATGTGAAACTTTTTTGCAACAAGCCAACAACAACAACTAGTGACTTTCTGATCCGGGTTGTGACTTGTACTAGTTGTTTTATAGCAAGATCTGGTAAAACTCCGTCGGACTACAGTAACACTAACCGCTCTTCACTTGAATCAAAGTTTGACCCAACTAGCTTCCTACAGTCTCTCTATAACATTCTCTTAACCTATCAGTTACACCTAGAACATGTACTAGATCCATTCAATATGATGCTTCCTTGTCTCGGTTCCCTGCCCCCCTGCCCTGTTGACACCTAGCCTTTCTATTTTGTTTCTTCCCTTTTTTTCAGCTCTAAAAACAGCAAAATGTCTGAAGATGTTTTTCTCTGCTGTGAAAACGTGGTTTGTACGTTTCATGAACTCTATTCATATCGGAGTAGGCTTATCGGCTCTGGATTTGAGTCACTACGGAAAATGTCAGTTTCCCATTGAATTGAGCCGACGAAACTATACAAAAACTTTATTTCTCTCAAGATTTTGAGATTAAAACTGAAATTTTAGTTTCCCAGGCTGTCTAATACGTCAATAAGACGTAGGATACGTGATTTTCAAAAAAGTTCCGGAATTGGCTACAGTATGATTCTAGCTTGGGCCACTGGAAGTGAAACATCAGCTAGAGAGCCAAATTCAATTCAATGTTGGGAAATTTACCTACAAGTCATAACTTTTCTTGTTTACAATTCAATTGATCTCGAAACATTGGAAACAACTGTTTCACATGTTCCCTGGCGCATGTCACTACCGGTTCTAATGATTCCAATATCCAATTGCAACTCAAAATCCTTTAAATCATGACTAACCGAAAATAGTTGTTATGAACATTTGATTCCGGAGCGAAGACACCGATTAGTCTGAAATCACCCCAACCTTCTAAAAGTGCACTGTTTCTCAACACGTCTGAGTATAGGTTACTCATGCACTTTTTGGCAACATCCAATCAAATCAGAAACTTTAATCGTTTTTTTCAATTTCCTTATCAATTATTTGCGACAAAAACACACGTCTACGACCTTTGATCAAATGAGCAAATAACGGAAAGAAAAACAGGTGAAAGTAAGTTTTCAGACGGTTTTTGGCGGGTTTCTGGAATTCCGAAAAAACGTCAATGATGACAATGTTTTTCATGAAAGATCAGGAAAGAACATGGATTTCATAACCATAGTATTTACCTAAAACCATAGTACCAGATCATGTTCAGTGAAACACCGGAAATGAGATAACTGACCAAAACAGCACACTTTCAAAGGTTGTGTTATTTTTCATTATTCTCTTTATTACCATAACTGCGTTGTCAGACCCCTTGCTAACTTACCTCAAATAGCCCATTTTCCACCTGCCGACACCTCAAAAAGGCATCAAACCACCAGAGCCTTGGTACTCCTGGCAATTCCAATGTTGCGCGCCAGTTAATCACGTTTTAGACATCTAAAATCGTTTAGAATGTTTGTCGACACTGGGAAACCCGGTAACTATCAATTATGAAAGCGATAAACACTTGAAACGTCCGCCCCATCCTTGTTGCCCTAGCTCAGATCAGTCTGATTTTTTCTGCCGAGCCAACGCCCTTTTTCCCAAACTCTTGAAGCATGAAACCTGGTCCTGTTAGTCATTGGGTCCAAGTGCGTTGTCCTGCCCGGTTTTTTTCTGTGAGAACATGTCTGAGAAACGCTGAAGCAGAAACTCATAAGACAGTAGTGTTCTCGGCTGATCTTTCAGAGTGACTTTTGCTCTGGCATGTTTTCGAGACTACAAGATCACAGTTAGCCAGAAATACACTTTTTCAGCTGCCAGTGACAACAAGATCACAATCAATCAAAAACTCAATTTCCTACTTTTCGGATAAGTACAAAAGTGGTGCAAGAGCGGTGCATGACACCACGTGCATATGAAAATTGAATTTGAAATTTTTTTTCGCGAACATGTGTTTGTTTCTGCAAGAACTAAACTCAATGTTAGCGATAAATTTGATCTGCACTATCTAATTTCGAAAAAAAAATCTCCTGACAAGTTCCGGTTCACCTGACTCCTAGAAACGTTCCAAACGATTCCCAGGAACCTGGTAACAAAATTGTACATTTGAAAGCCAAAACAACATCAAGGTCAAGTTCGATCCAATCATTATTTCGTCATTCATCGGAATCCTAGCTTGTCCACAACACACTTATTTATTTTTCACCTGTCCGGAGTGTGTCTATGACAATAATCAGGTTATTCGGTGTTATTACCAATCAACCCATTTTCTGACACAAACTTTTCACTTTTTTGATTTCCGCCAGTGACCCCCTGGTATCCTTTTTCTCCTGATTTCAAATTTCCTTGGAATTCTTTAGTGATATCACTTTGTGTTTCGTTCTCTCATCTTCTACTTCATAAAAACCTGTAATTTAGTGGTTCCGCGGGTGTTTTGAAGTAAAGTCTTTTGACATTCAAAGCTTTCCCCAAACTTCCATTCCGATCAAGCCTTGTTTTGTTCGTGCAGGTGATGGAAAACGTGACAATCCGTTACACGGATCCAGGTGAGACCTTGTCTAGTCCAGATGGAAAAAGCCGCTTTTCCGAAGAAATAAAATAACCTTTACGTTGTTTACGCAACTTTTGCCGCGCCCAAATCCAATCAAAAAAAAATTCTGACTCGTAGACCTGATCTATTAGGGATATACGTGACTATTTCAGCTATGGAAGGTTGTGAGACACGTGGAGAGCTTTATTACCATCCGCTCTATTTGTTCGCTGTCGTGTTCCAAGGGATCTCGGGATACATGACTTTTCCAATGCTGTTCTTCATTTTCAAGAAATATGCCTTCAAAGTGTACTATCATCCGAACTTGGTGGTAAGTGGACATTGCTTGAGCTAGACCTAAAGATGACTGTCAAACTATTACTGTAGTTATAGCTTGTTCAGGTGGCAACGTTCTGATCTTCCAACTTTCAGTTCCTGATGATGTTGAACGTTGTCAGTTGCCTTCTCCTTGGTGGTATCACTGCTTGGAGTGCAACAAACTTTTTCATCAACCTCATGATAAAACCAACTCCTTGCGATCTCCTCTTGAAGACTCATTTTTGCTCGAGGATCCGAGCTTCGTTTTTGTAAGTTTGCTTTTCTGTTGGTCATGGAAGAAAAACAGAAAACGGAAAATAGCTCAAAAGCCAATCAAATCATTCCTATTCTTTCTTGCTTTCTTGCTTTCCCGGATTGATCTCTAATCACTTTCCAGGTTCGCTTTCTGTCTAGTGACCACCAGTCACGCAGGAATTCTAATCGAACGCACTTGGGCGACGTTTCGGGTGCGAAAGTATGAGAAGCAGGGCAAGGCGCTGGGAATAGTGTTAGCACTTTTGGCGGTGAGTGTGGGGGTGTAATGAGTTTTCTGCAAGTTTAATCAGAACCAAAAAACACTAGGACTTTTTTCAATCAAGGACTTGGTCTCAAAGTGGTTAGCGAAATCCAAGCATTTTAGAGGGTCAAAGTTACAAGAAAATCTTATCCAATAAGAGTAATATGATAAAAACTGATAAGAATTGATAAGGAAGTGAAAACAAAACAAAACACAAAGGAAGTGTTCCACTAGATTGACGTAGGTAGTAGTAACTAGTGTGACGAAACTTGACCAATTGAGTTCAGTGACTCCATTAGCCCAATTGTCTTGATATGCCTCTAGTAACTCACTGACTGTAGTATTTACAGGTTGGTGTCGCCGCAACCGCGATTTACATCGTAATCCTCCCTGAAGACGGCGAAGAGATGATAACCACCTGTGTCACATTCTCCGCTTCCAAGTCCATCGGCTCCCGGATCTATGTCATGTTCTTCGCTCAACTCATCCTAGACGCAGTCATCTCTGGGGTCCATCTGAGCTTGTACAAGTATAATAAGTCAGTTTTCAAAGCCCTAGCCCCATTCATGTTTGTCTTGCAGAATGGCAAAGGGATCAACAAGTCTTTCGGAGCAATTCCAGCGGAACGAGAATGTGAAGACACTGAAACAAGTGACGCCATTGTTGATCTTGTCGAATGTGACAATTGGTGTTTATATTTTCATACTTTCCGTGTTCCGCTTGTATAAGAGCTATTTGCCGCCAAACTGGTACGAAATCATTGCAGCGAATCTCTTTGTAAGTTTGATCTTCATCACATGAGTGAATATGAACACATGTCCTAATTAGAATCAATGTGCATGAATGAACATGTTCGCTTTGTCATGTCTGAAACTGATAGTCTAAGATGAGATGATGAATAATGAAAAAACATCCTTTTTTTGCAGATTATGCCTCATATGCCATTCATGTTCACCTCGCTGATTCTCATCGAGTTGCGGCTTAGCGAGAAGAAGCAGGCAAGAGTCCACAGAGACATGATGGCTAGTCAGGATGTTCCGCTAGATGACCAGTTCCATATAGCCATTGACAACTGGGATTTGAAGTTTCAAAGTCATATGGAGGGGAAGAAGAAGAACGTTGGGATACAGATGGGTACAGCGAATATCATGTCAAAGTTCAAGAAGCGACAGAGCACGGTTGCAGTGGTGAATGCTCCTGGAGGTGTCTAAACTGAATATAATTTATATCTTTTGATCTTTTCAACTTTTCTCTTTGTATTTTGATCTCCACTTATGATAAACCTTGAAAACAAGACCACCCGTGAAACCCACAGCAATTAGGCATCCTTTCTCAATAATTCTCGGTTACCAAGGGAATCTCGTGATATCCTTCTCTCCCGCTTGACCAGTTATACATATGTACCTGGTACAACACCCAGTGTGACAACTGACAACCCGTGAAACGCCCGAGTGACAAACTTCGCCTTTGCTTCTCAGATTTTGGTCAGGTTTGTCACGTTCTTTAAAGAAAACTTGTGTTGTTGTCATATAAGTCATGTTCACGTACTGGGGTACAATGACATAAGTTATTGACCGAGGAAAATGAACGCATGGGCTAGAAATAGATTAAGGAATGGGGACATGTCACTTTTCCAGCAGAAAAATCTCTAAACCCCTGATTTCAAAGTCAAATTAAAGGGAACTTTTAAAAAAGTTAGTACTTGACCGAACATGTACTTGGTTAGCAGAATAGGTCTCCAAATAACACCCCCATTCTGTTTTCCTCGTTAAGGAAGATTTCCCATAGTGTACGGGAATGTCCTTTGCATAACATGCTCTTTCTGCTGAAATTCGAATTTCCCTCTCGCTTCCTTTGTTATTTACAATGGGTGTACTAGCCTTCTTATTATTCGCGGATTCCCGGAGACGATGTGTCATCCATGATTAAAACTTGCTTTCTTCATCTCATTCCCTCCCGGAACTCGTTAAGATTTTCATTCCCTTTTCCATACATCATGGGTTTCTGAACAACCGGTACATGGCCTGTATTCTAGTGAAACTTCCTGTCTGGAACCATCTCCCTAGTTGGATATTACGGCTCTAGAGGTTTACTTTACGATAACAAACTTTAGGAATCGCAGACACACTACGTGTGTTTTTAAAGCGGTTCTGGCAGAGATCACATGCTGAAACTGAGGAAAATGGTTTAGAAGGTACTGTAGATCAAATTTTTAAAAAAGTCATCAAACCAGAACACCGGAACACATTTTCTTACTGATCATATGCCAAAACCAAATTCAAATATTTTCAATTTTTCAGCTTTTGGGAAAGGTTTGCAAACAAACAAATCTCTTACAGATGTGTATTCATACCTTGACCCAGACACTGATTCACGTTAACCATGTCAGACAAAACTTCATTAACCCTCTGTCCATTTATAGCTTTTCCACCTCCGCCACCTCCAAAAAAAACCAAATAAAATTTAGAAAAAGGCTAAAAAAACGCAAGTAGATGGAGATTATAAAAAAAATGAATAGATACCTGATTGCATTCTTCAAAACACCAACTTTGTTGTTGTGTACATGATTTTTCAGTACCACATAGATATATTTCCTCTGTACATCCTTATCAGCTGTACAATTGTTTTTTCAATCACCACTATACCCGGTTTCCTGTTATTCATAAAATCCTCAATTTCTCTACCAGATCTTTAGATTTTTGTTCGGCATTTTCAGCCAGACCCATTTTTTGAAATAATCATAGTAATCTTGCCAAATTATCCTTTTCCCGTCTTTCTTTTCTTGATGTCTGTGAACACATGTCACTTGGTCTTCTGGTCCATTTCCACTCATGCGTTCCGTCTGCAGTCAGCCAAGCAGAACTGAAAACTGTACGCTGAAAAAGCTGAAACTAGTGATGTGATAAGATCATCGAACATCCCAACTATACCCTCCTCTTCTAAAACACTATCTAGAAGTCATGCTCCAACTCTTCTGCTCATAATAAATAAGCTCCGCCTACTTTTTCTCCTCCCCCTTGAAATCTTCTTCATTCACTCATTCACTCAACTCTCTCTCAACCCAACCAAACTCAGGTATGGCTCTCAACATGACCCAGTGCACGGAGGCTGCGGAGACAGTGCGCGGCGCGTTTTACATGGTACCATCGCTGCTGAACTCGTTCTCGGCGATTGGAACGTTCTTCGTGTTCTGGCTGATCTACATGCATTTCAGCTTGAGAATCTACTATCACATCAATGCGAAGGTTAGTTGGAATGGATAAGGTTGAGACCAAAGAAACTGTGGGCCATGACTAGGGAGTGTAGGCGTGTATGGTCAACTAGTGGTAGCTGGCTGGCACCACTGACACGTGAGTCTGACTACCTGTAATAATGGGGACAGTGTTAGTTTGGGAGCTCTATAAGCATGTCGCAAAGATCTAGTAAGTAGATCTTCCGCACAGAGCCGCGTAAGTCTGTTTTGCGTCTCCGCCATTAGAACCGGGACCTGTTCCTGTTCACTGTCGGATTCGCGGGGTTGCGAAACCTTCGATCAAACTCCCAAATCCCATGGGACATGAAAAAACCTAAAAGTGCCTTCAAAATACTTTGGATTTCATGAATCAGGTGGTTTGGGCTGAAAAGCAGGCCAAGTGACAGATCCAATGCTGATCTGTCACCAATATTGCTGTGATATGTAATCTTTGACCAAACTCTCAAATCCCATGGGAACTGTAGTCGCCCAGACACTTCTCCCGGGATCTCACGTCAGTACCCATCATACCATAACAAACATGTTGACACCCGAACAAAACTGTGTTCTGATAGCCCTCCGGAGAGTTTCAAAACTGTGTGGGATGTCTAGAAATGTGTGGGTGGCCACAAGGGTCAAGCATAACTCCAAAGAACAGTTAGTACGTGAAATTAGCCATAATTCATGTGTAAACCGAGCATTTTGGTTTGGTGGCATGGAAACCGAAACGACAATAGATGAAGTGTTGGATAATTACAAGATTGACTCACTTGTAAGGAGGCTGTGCTAGAAGTTAAGAGAGGATAGGCGGAAGTAGAAAAATTATCAGAAAGGGATTAGGGATAAGGTAAAAGTTCTATTAATTGTATGGGGGTAACTTTGGAACATCATTGCATAATCTCATAAAGATTAGGACAGATTATGAGAAGATGGGATGTCAAGAAGGTTACTGTAGCATGTATCTAATCTTGATTTGTGAAAAACGATTAGCTGTAACTAGTGTTTCCAGATTCTCATGGCTCTGAACCTGTTCTCCTTCCTCCTGCTCTCCACGGCGAGCCTCTTCGCCTACGGATCCGTCTTCATCAACACTCTCCTTGCCACCGAAGACTGTGACTTCCTCTTCTACACCCACAACTGCTCCTTGCTCCGCCGCGTGTTTTTGTAAGCTCTAACCACGTGCCATGCTCAACAATGAGATTGGTTCTTCAGATTCAGCATCATGTTGACAACTCTGACCCATGCGTCCTTAGTGCTTGAGCGCGCGTACGCCACCTATAAACGCGGAAGATACGAGCACATGGGAGCGGGAATTGGAATCGTTGCTGGAACATTGTCAGTCGTGTTCTCCTACTCCATTGTGACAATGATAACTGCCGTGGAGGACTCCTCAGAGATGCTGACCAACTGCTTCGCCTTCTCCGCCTCACCATCAATCTCCGGCGGCGTTTACGACATGTTCCGGTTCCAACTTGTACTGGAAGTGGTCACTTGGGTTGTCTACCTCTACTTGATGAATCATCACAGGAAAAAAGAGTATGAACCGGAAATATGAAAAATTGATGAATCATACTTTTTCAGAGTTCGCGAAAAGTCCGAAGGGCATCTTGGAGATAGATTCCAGCTTTCTGAGAATCAAATAATCCTCCGACAAATGGGACCTTTGATTCTGACATCTAGCGCCATAATTGCTATCTACATCATCACAGCTTCAACTGGACGCATTTTCCGACCGCATTTCACTCTCCCGCATTACAAGCAGTTTCTCTCTTGCATTTTTGTAAGTCTAGCTGCCAACATGCTCTAGAAAACTAAAAACCTCAACTTTCCAGGTCATGCCGCACAACTCCCTCATCTCCATGACCCTTTACTACCTTCTCTTCAAGTGGGCCTTCCAAGAGAAGAAGAAGCGTATGGAAGACACATTGACATCTCCAATCACCCAAAGAAGAAGCTACATCGATCAACTTCAAGAGTTCTGGAATGAGCATTACCAGAAGAAGGAGCGATACGTCCCACGCCAGTATATCGCTGTCTAATTGTACTAATTGTAAAAAATTGGAGAAAAAAAACTTTGCACTTGTACATATGTATGTATTTTTGATTTCATCATATTTTTCCTTCTGACCAACTGCGAACATGTCTAATAATAGTCAACTCTAATCCAATCTTCAAGGAACTAACCAGTTTTTCTCTTTCCAGCCAAACCGCACCTTATTTTGTCTATCTTTCTGTCCGACTTCATATTTTCATAATCCTTATCATATTTTTCTGTCCCTGTCCAACCCATTCCTTCCAATCTTCCGATCCATCGCTATTTACACTGACAAATAAACTCATAATAAATAAACTCATCAGCTGTTCGTTTTACCCGGGAAAACAATAGGGAAAACGCGTGTGTGTGCTAGTAGATGAAGACTCAGGTCGGTCAACACAGAACTTTCTTTTCCTCATTAATTTAATAGTCGGTTTGTATCGTTTCGAGTCCACACACACTATTTTTCCCACACTCAGTATCTATTCTGTTTTTTTCTCAATTTTTTAAATGGAGACTTTTCTCATTGTACGAAATGAAATTTTGTATCAGTTACTAACTAACACTTTTCGAAAAAGTTATAATAATAATAACCCAACCTATCTGTCATACTTCTACCATTCATACTATTATTTTGCCTCCCTCAACACACAAAAGCCAACACATGTGTGTTTTGCAACTGACCTCACCTCCCTGTCCTTTTCCCATGTTCTGTTACATTTTTCACTTGAGGTAATACAAAAATGAATGTTTCGTTTTATTTTTTCCAGTTGTTCAGTTCCATAGGTGTTTTCTTGCGGGAAACGAGCTTCTTCTCACTTTTGAACTTGTGAAATTTGAAATTTGAGACGAATTGGGAAAAAAATGGGTAATGGGAGGGGAAGGGGAGCAAACTTGACATTTAGGAGGGGACTGGAAAATAGTGGAGTTGCAAAGCAAAAAAACCATTTGAAAAAAAAAATGGAATTTGTGAATTTTTGGTATTAGAAAGTCAAATTTTCACTGAATTTGCATAAGGAAAAAAATGAATTTTTTTATTTTTGCATTTTTTGCATTATTTGCATTTTGACAGTTACATAATGTTATTACCAACCACTTTTTTCATGATTTTGTTATACTTTTGAAATCTACTTCACAGTTATCCCCCCTAGTTCACATGTCCTGTTATACAGTACAAAAAACCATGTAATTCTGCCCCCAACCCCATTACATAACAAAAATCGCAGCTAATTGACCGCCAAAAAAAGGCCAAGATAATACGGGCCACTCGCAATGCTTCTTGTACACCAACGGAGACATTTGTGTGCACTGGTGCGGCGATCTCACGAGACGCAGGTAAATCAACCTGTAGAGAGGTCGCGCATCCGCATTTTTTCGCCGGCTAGTGATCGGAGACGTAGGTGGCGAAAACAATGAGCCTGAAGGGCCACGGGTGGTATTCCGCTGACCGGTGAGTGGACATATCGTGTGTCCCGTCGTGTGTTTCTGCGCGGGACGGGAACGTTCTCCTCCTGCCCGTCCCGTACATCTTTTTGCCTTCCCCCTAGTGTAATTATCGTTTTCCTCACTTTTCATTTCCCGCGCTTTGTTCTGTTGTATACTGTGCAACTTTTTGATATGAAAAATGTATAGTAGAGGCAAATGCCTGCGTGTTTCCGTTCTAAATTTGATTCTTTTCATTTGGTGACGAATAGGCGAGGAGGAGGGAATTACGCATAACGGAGGGTGACGGGGAACATTATTTTGGCAGGTAGAGTGGAAAATTGACCTCATTCTTATTTTTTTTACTTTAGCTACTGTAAAATCTCACGTTTTAACAAAATATTGCACAAAATTTTTTTTCAGCTTATTTTAAAATAAAGTCATTTTTTACCCATTTTTACAGTAACCACTGATTTGAAAAATTTGCGAAATTTTTTTTTCATTTTTTGTGAATCCTTTCAAAAATGTCGAAATTCCCAATTTCAACACCCCCTTCTTCATTTTTTGTTGGTTTTTTTGTCTAATCTGTTTTCCGTCCCTCGAAATGTGTTTTTCAGTCATAAAATTTCGGGATTTCCCGCTTGAAAAAAAAGCAACAAAGTATCTCTCCACTGGCCTTTTCACTTTCCTCCCCAATCACCAAGAATCATTTGCCAGACGGGGACACGCCTAAAAATGACTCATTTCCATATATAGCTAAAAAATCTTCTTTTAGTGTTACTGACAGAAAATAAGAAATCACCATAACAATACAAGTCCTCATTTTCCTCTTCACCCCCATTTTGTCTCTTTTTTCTTTAAACCCGGATTTCGTAACCGAGTAGTACATACATATAGTCTGCGACAAACGTATAGTCACGGAAAGAAACTGATGGGTTGGAGAAGATAAAAAAGATATAAAGATTACCTTTAATGATGGGGTGGTTTGGGTCATAAGTGATAAAAAGTAATGATCAGCCGGTCGGGGCCGGTTTTTCCAAGATACCATTCTAGGCAGGGGGGAAAAGAGGCGAATTTAACGCCACTTGACATCTACATTTATTGCGGTTCGGTGTCGGGACGATTCGCTGATTTACAATTCGATTCCACATTTTCCCGTTTTGTGTGGTACTGTTCTCCCATTCGTTTTATGGCTTGTCCTCAAACAGATGGATGGGTTTCATTAGGGAAAGCGTGTCGGATTTCTCGAGAGAACCGTAAAATCATGCACTTCACACATGGTACAAGGGCATGTGTCCTAGTTTTTTCCATAGGGATAAGGGGACGGGTATAAAAGAAAGGTTCTAGTGACAAGAGCTCAATTCAGGCGCGTTTTCCTTATTTTCTAGACATCTACCAAAAAACTTCACATGAACCAAAAATTTTGAAAAAATTAGAAAAATTGGCTCAAATTTGACCTAACTCTATTTCCTTTCTTCATTTTTCAAAAATTCCTTGATTAAACATGAAATTCGTCCTCTTTATGCAAATGTTTCCGCTAATTCCGTCCTAATTATTCAAACCTGTAGAATCTCCCTTCCCTCTCCCTCATAATCCACCTTCTAATTCGATAAAAGTGTACAATATCTCAATCATATCCGGCCCATCGCACATTTTATGTACCTCTCCTCTTTTTCTCCCCCGCCACTGAGGTGTACGGCGTAATAGGCCGTTAAGACACATCCGTAGAGGTTGTTACAATATGCATTCACACACACACATGAAAGGCAACATTTTCTTATCAGGTTAGTGTGTGTGTACGAACAAACGTTATCAGACGCATTCCCCCCTCTTTCCCACACCTTTTTGCTTATTTTCTGTCAATTTTGTGGTGAGAAGAAGCCTAATTTAGTGGGAAGGGCTTCTATTTCAAAATATCTCAAAATTTCCGGAAATTTCGAATCCCCAGAACATTCCGAGTTCTTTCGCATGTTCCATTCCTTCCTTCTCCCATGAGTTCCCGTTTTTCTCGTTTCCCGGGGCCATCCATTCCGATGATCGTCTCATAAAGAGCCGTGGATATGTGGTTTTGCAACCCATCCTTTTCTCATATGTCAGTCAGTCCCCATCCAGTTTCTCCCGCTTATTCCTGACTTCCAGTTTATCATTTACACTTCGAAACCCTCCTTTCATTCCGTGCCGTTTGGCTTATCATTTTGCGCTAATCTTCTCACCTAGGGGGGAGAAATTTTCGCGCAATTAGGGGGGAGGGGGGGAAGGGAACTGGGGGGACTTACGTAATGAGAGAAAACATGATTACATCACTAGACTAATCAAAAAATGTATCATTCCAACGTTATCTAGAAGCTGAATCCTTTTTTTTCAGCTAAATTTTCCCTAAAAGGAAACTTGACCGGAAACCTTAAATTTTGAGATATCATCAATATAAACGATCATACAAGTCCCAAAAAAGTCACAATAAAGTTTTTGTTGAAAACATTGTATATCTACAGTAGCCTAATTGTGCATTTATGCGTACACCATCCTGTCAGTTCGTATTCAGTACGAATCGAATTGACGCACCATTTCACTAACACACTCCCTCCCCCTAAATCTCACGCCCCGAATCTCATTCATTCCCAACACATTTTCTTCCCGTAATCTTGCTACCTTTGACATGTTAATCGTAGCTTCCAATTCATTCCACTTGTACTATTGTACAAATGTGTAAACACCAGTGATGCTGACTTTTCAAGCGCTCTCCACTCCAAAGAAAAAATGTTGCTTTTCTTTTCCCGGAGTGCTATATCACTAAACCATCACTGCAAATCTCTTTTCTCTCGAGCCGCCCCTCTCTATTTGACCGCCAGCTTAGCCATACTGTTTGTTCACCCGGCACACTGTTCCTCTTATTCGTTTCTGAGATACTAGAGCGTTTTGGGAGCTCCTACTACTTATTATGGTATACTCTTCATCATCTTCTTCAAATACTAATTATCGGCGGCGTAGTGTGCCGATCGGTATTCCTAAAGTGAGTTTGGGTGGTTTTAGTTTCGGCATAGATACAAAGCCACTATACATCTCTTAGCTACCTCCCCGGAGTTGCGCTTTTGTGACAATTATAAAATCTCTTTGTGACATGACATGTAAATCATTCTTCCCTTCCCCTCACCCCCTGATTGTTCAAGTGGCCCCCCGGAGAGCGCACACGCCAAAAAAAGGCTCCATTAATCATATTCCCTAATAGGGTGAAGCTTTGGCGGATGCGATGTGCAACAAGGTTGACAAAACACAGCCGGCTGTATTTGTAAGGCACTTCTGAATGGCGGGTGGGAACACACGTCTGGCCCACCCGGTCAACATCAATTTCGCACAATAGAAAGGGCAGCTGGGCTTGACGACGAGATTCGCAGATAACAGTTGGACCGAACGCACATGTTGCTTCAGTGCGTTTCCTTATTGCCCATAAGTTAATAAATGTCAAATATGAATGTTACCAAGCTTTCTCATTCCCATGTTAGCTGTACAGCCGTTGTACGACCTTACGGGCCCTTATATGACTCATTTCTTCTTCTGAATGCCTACTTCTTGCTACTTCTCTACTTCCCACCTTATAAAAGTTTTTTTAGGGCAGAATGGATGGTTTCGCCGAAGCCAACCAACTCCTTTCTTCTGCACTGGAACAATTAGACGATATTATTCGGAATGGTGAGTCCCATGTTCAAAATCTATAAAATCTCATAAAAATTGCCTAATGGTCCGGTGAAGATGAAATGGTGCATTTCATTTTCTATAGAGAATACATAAAAGCGGAGGAGGGGCTAAATGGCAAAATGGCAGAAATTATGGTCGTAAAAATGAGAAAATAAGTGCTCCTTCTATTATACAAATTCACTTTCGGTCTAGGAAATATTCAGAATTTTGAAGACGGGAAGGTGAAATGTTACCTAATCGAGTATTCCAGTTAAAGTTTGAAGGTGAGTGAAAAAAAACTTTCAAACGTTTTTTCTGTTTGTTTTCATAATAGAAAATGGAAAAATCCCTACTTTTTGAAAAAATTTGAAAAAAAAATTTTTTTTCAAAAACTTCTCATTTCCCTCAAGATTTCAACACAGTTCCTCACTTTCCACCTCCAAAAATCAATATCATCACTCTCCCGCTACAAACACCTAATTCAAACACTTTCCACCGAAAAAAACACCTCGGCGATCTCCGCTTGTATCCATTTTCACCCATTTTCACTGACCGTCAACGGGCAGAGACCAGTTTGTTGTATTCAATTCATAACGACCAGTATTAGGTCTGTCTTTCTCTTTTCTTCCCCTTTTCTTTTTCATGTGAGGAAGAATTCGGGTAGAAGGCGAATATTTGTATTTTCCCTTTTTCCCCCCACTGATTTCTCCCCTTTTACCATTCGCCTTTCCTACACAGTAGTATTCTGCAATTCTATCTCTTTTTCCTGTTGTTTTTCCGTTTCTCGAAGCTGGCACCAGACATTTTATGAAAAGTCAAACGGGAGAGGCTCCAAAATATTGAAAAACGTTTCGAATGTCACGGCTTTTGTCTTTTTCTATCTTCGGACACTTTTACGGGCAATGTTTTTTAGGGTCGAATGTCCTTGGTTGAAGTGGCGAGGGGAAATAAAAGTTCCGTTCCCTCTCAATTTCCATCAAATTTCCTGACCCATGTGGTAGCTTCACTTCATTTTCAATTTCCCTTCTCACAGTTGGGGCCTATCTTGAAATGTTTCAGAAAAAAAAGGAAATGGAAAAGTTTCGAACGAACTCCTTTTCCCTTAAATTTCCCCACTCTTTCGTCCTCATTTTCACTCTTCCTCCCATTGCCTTCCCCGATTAGTGTTTGTGTACTCACCAAACAATGAGTAAGGAGATAACAAGAGGTACATAAACAACATGTTTAGTGTCAAAATTGAAAATCTGAATGGTCCTTGACTATGTGGTTGGGGAGAGAAAAAGCTTTTCCGTCGATTTATCTATTTTTCCAAATCCTTATTCCAGGAAACCCAACTTCACGTAGTACAACTGTTCTACCACCGCCAATCATCAAAAAGTCGTTCCGAGACCTTCTCCCACCACCACCAATTCTCCGGTCGACATTCTCGCCGAGAATTATGGAAAATGGACATGTCCACAACCACAAACATCTGAATGATGGTGAGGAGGAAGAAAGTGTCCGAATAATGACCACATGTGCGTTTTTTCAGACATTGACAATGGAAATGCGGATGATGAAAGATCTACTCGCGAGATGAACCGACAGTGGATTAGTACCGACTGGAAACATCGCACTGGTAAGGAATGCAAGCTTTAGGGTTCTCAAGCTAGGTTTTCCAGATCTGGGCTCGGATGGCTCATCCGGAGTAGAATCTCCACCTTCCGATCTTCCAACTTCTTCTTCATCGTTGTTCAACCCGCCAAGGATATACCAGGAGTTCGTCAAGGCGATTGATGAGCATACCATGACAGAAAGACCGGATTTGGAGACGAGACTGAAGATCATGCAATGGGTGGCTGGAAGAACGGTTAGTGGACAGAAATAAGGTTCTTGCATGAAGTTTGAGTTTACTGTGTGTATGCATGTTGTATATTTGAAGAAATTCCGACTAGTCTTGAGTCATAAAATTTCACAATCTGTAACCCGCTTCAATTGGTCTTATCACTAGAAATAAGCCCTAGGACAGTCTGAAAAGTGAACATTTTCATTTCAGTTCTCTTACCACCTTCTCCCTTTTCTACATCTCTCATAATCTCTCTAAATACTTTCCCATGTATTGCCACCAAAAATTTGTGGGTCCGTCTTCCGAATAATTGCGGAAAAAGGAAATGGCGAGGAGGCGACGTCGTCGTCGTTTCTCTTCATTTATCCCTGGAAATGGTAGAGGCTCTTCCTTATTTTTTCCTCTTTGTCACTGGTCTTCGGAGTTGGTTCCGCTCGGAATGAATTGAATTCGAAAAACAAGACAAAAGTTGTTCTAAAAAAAGGAAGAGCAAGCAACCAACAAAAAAAAGTTTGTCCCAATGTATGCATGTATCTTCAAAGAGAGAATATGTTGCGGGTTCTGTTGGGAGGGCCGAGAGCCGATACTAACACAATTAGCGACAGAGGTCCACCAATACTCTGTCCCTTTTCGGGAAGCGCGGGGAAACAGACATATCCTGGAGCCAGGGTCCCCCTTTCGTCCCCCTATTTCTCCCTTTTTTCCATTGGCATTTCAAGCAGCTTTTGGGTTATTCCTTGACTGAAACAAGAGACATTGAAATTCATCAATTTTACCCGTTTCCTGAAATTCCAAAGGTCACAGTTTCACGCCTAAAATTGAAATCCCAAAATTTTTCAAAAATCACTGTTTCTAGGCTTCAAATTGTTGTTTTCTGATTTCTTTTAACTCAAATATGTAGTTCCCCTGAAAAAAATAAAAATTTTTTTTGGAGAGCTTTCTGTTTTCCACCCCCGTCCTTTCCCTCCTCCCCTCATCAACTCACAATTACCAAAAAAACGTTTTTTGTTGCGTATTTTCTTCCCTCCACCAGACCTCCTTTTGCCTTGCAGTTAGTGTCTTCCCACCAGTAAATCCTTCCCTTCAACTCCCAGGCTCATTTGGGATTCCTTCCGAAAAGCACTTGGAGCCCTCACTCATTCACTTAGTTCCTATCAAATCCTCTAACTAGAGAATCCGGTTTGAATAAATGATCTATCCGTTTGCGGAGACACAACAACGACTTTTTAGCTTTGTCGTTGTGATATTTGTGTCTCTTAGGTTTCAATTTTTTTCAACCAAAAAAAGAATTAAAAAATCCCAGGCGAGGACATGTATATCTCCCAAGACTCAAATATTCGTTTGTGGTGGTGGGTCAAGTCATTTATAACCAAAAGACATAAATATATGTGTATTCGGGAGCTTGTTCCGCTTCCCTTCGATATACTCGACTAGTCAATTTTTCCTTTCTCAAAAATCATTTTCCAACCCCCTATTTGCTTGCACTTCCCTACAAATGTATCATTTTCAAGTGGTACTTAACCCCATTCCCACCTATCAGCAAAAATCAGCTCTTATCTGTTTACTCCTGAAGCGCACAAGTTGAAAAAAAGTAATTTATTGCACCAGGCCGGCGTGTCACACATCGGCAGCCTTTGAAGTGTTGCACAAGATGATAGGGGCGTCCGAGGAAACGAAACTGATAGCTATTTATTTCTAAAGTCGTCAAAATCCTATCAATAATGTGATAGTGTAATAGGGGGTGGGGATGAGAGGAAGAGATACGGAACAGAACACGTTATACTTTTGCGTTTGCTTGTGCTCACACTCTTCAACACAAATTCCACCGTGTAGTAATAGAGAGAGAAGAAAGACGAGGAGAAACTTCCCAGTCGGCTATCTTCAGTGATTGATCCGTGTGCAACGGCGCTTCGAATTCATCGAGAACAGTTGTCATCACGCATTCCACAACGTGTCTCTACCCTCCTCTCTTTATCAGCGGCAAGGCTCACGCTGCACTGCAAAAAGAGAAAAACGCCTCAAGACTATAGTCACTATCATATTTTTATGCTATTCCCTATCACTTTGACTTATGTATTCGCGCCATAGCATTGGCGATGCATTCGGCACTCCTGAAGACGTTCTGACTGTTAGCTCGTCTCAAAACTCGGATGCACCATTTGGTACTCCTGGCGAACGAGACTTGTTGCGCAGCTCGGGTAGTGGAAATATATTTAAGGATAATGGCTCAATTAAGCGGTGAGTGAATGAAAAGAGGAAGGAGATGTCCATGTCATGTTTCCAATTTTCTCAAGTAATCTACCCACCCATAAAAGGAGGAGAAGAGGGGTTTGGAGGGTCACTCCAAAACATTATTGTGTTCTTCCACGACAAGATGTATGTCCACTTGTTTGTAGGAAGCTTCATTTGAGAAATTTTGGGGGAATTTTACGAAAAATTGACTTTCAGCCAAAAATCTAATTAAATCAAAGTCGGAAAACATAAAATTTACAATTTTTCCAAGAATTTGAGAAAAAATTTTTTATTTTATTTTTTTAAAACTTTTTTTTTGAAATTTTTCAGATTTTTGGAATTTTTCGCGCAATTGAAATCTAACTCTAAAATGTTTATAAAAATTGGAAAAAAAATTTTTTTCAAATTTTTTTTACTTTTTTTCCAAATTTTTTTCCAAAATTTTTCCTCAATTCCAACCGACCTTTTCCAAATGCTACACCCAAAAATTCCAACCCCTTCTTTCAATTTTTCTTAATTACCATTTAGAATAGAACCCCTTCCCTCATCCATAATTTGACGTGTTCAGCCGTCAAGCCCTCCCCTATGTGACCCATTACTCGGACTCCGGGTTTGGTTCGGCTCCCTCCGCCGGTTCTTCATGTTCCTATCTTCCACCACCACCGCCTTACCGTATGCGGCCTGGTAGCGGGTCTAAGCCGCAGCACAAGATTCATAGAAGCTTGAGTGATTCCAAGTACACAGCCAGTATAATGACTACTGTACCACTGTTGCCAATGACTCCCTTGCAAGCCCTACAGCCCAGAGATGCTCGGGGAGCTAGTTGGATCAGTCTGGTCAGTTCTAGTGTGTTTTTGATTTGCTGTGTGGTGCAAAATCCCATTGAATCGGTTTCTGCTACTCCCATCTGAACTCTACCAACTAACACATGTTCAAGTTTGATCAACTAATTCCGCGATTGAGAGAGAGAGAAAGCGGAAGAGACTTGATGAACGAGGTGACACAGAGAGAAGATCACAATGAGGAATGTGCGGAATGCTGCCCGCTGTGACATGTGGACGGGAGCCCCTCCTATCTGTTCACTTTTTGTGGGGGACTATTGCACAAGGAGCATAAAAAAAGAGCACACATACTACAGATAATTATCCTCGGAAGGTTGGCCGTGCGATGACGAATGGGAGGAGTGACGTTGACGAACAGCCATTTTTGGCATTCTCATTTTATATATATATGTGCCCTATGGGGCGCAGAACAGCAATGCAAACAATCTGGATGGGGATATGCGTGGAATTATTCAGTTTGAACAAACAGGGGCTTCGATTTACTATTGTTGAATTCCTCGTCTTGTTCTGCCTTTTTGATTGAACCTGTCCTACCGTATCCCCTATTTGTGTTTCAGTACATTTTGCGCCGAAATGCGGAGGATATAATACTATGCATCAAATATGGCGCAAAGACGGGCCAAATCGAAGGTTTACTAACTTCTAACTTTTTAGAGAATTGTGTCGTGTTTTGTTTTTTGTGATGTTGTGATGTTGAGCATGTGTCTATTGAGTTACCGGTTAAGGGGTTCTGATTTAAAAATGTTGTTTTGCAGAGCCCATCGCCTTCGATGTCGACGGTTTCGTGCCCGGAATATCCCGAGTTACAGGACAAATTGCATCGGTTGGCAATGGCCAGGGACAGTTTGCAGTTGCAGGTATGGGATTACTGTAAAGTTCACTGACCAAAAAAAACCATATTTAGGTGTCCGTTCTAAGCGAGCAAGTTGGTGCCCAGAAAGAGAAGATCAAAGATCTGGAGACAGTGCTTGCGCTAAAACGGAACAATCTGACGTCAACTGAAGAGCTGCTTCAAGATGTAAGTGTCACCCCCACAAAAAACGATCAGTTTACACGTTCACACATTTCTATGTTCCACTTGTCCCCCCATCCTCATTTCAACCTAGCAAGCACACAAAAAAAATGCACGTGTTCAGAAGTACCATCGTATCGATGAGTGCAAAGAACTCGAGTCGAAGAAGATGGACCTTTTGGCGGAGGTGTCCTCGCTCAAACTTCGATATGCCACTTTGGAGCGTGAGAAAAACGAAACCGAGAAGAAGCTGCGTCTCTCACAGGTCCGTGCCTGTGTTTTTGTGTCTGTGTGTGTGTGTTTGCCGTCTGGATGATATTCTTGGAAAATTGGGGAGGGATAAATGTGGTCCTAGCGGATCTTGCACTTTATTAATCTCCCTAATTTGCCTTTCGGTTGTACTTTTTTGGAGGGACCACATTGACTAAATTAACTGGTTTTACATACTAACCGTGACTAATGCTTTTGGCATGAATACCTCAATTTTCTTCTTCACCCAATGCCTTTTTTCCAGAGCGAAATGGATCATGTCAATCAGTCAATGCACGGAATGGTCGTCCAGCAACAGCTCCATCACACCAACGGACACTCTGGTGGCTACATGGCTCCTTTGAGAGAGCATCGCGCTGAAAAGCAAGATGATGAAATGTCCCAGCTCCGGACTACTGTCCAGAGACTTATTGCTGATAATGAGCATAAATCCCTGCAGATCAACACGTTGCGAAATGCTTTGGATGAGCAGATGAGGTCTAGGGTGAGTTTTTCGGATAGCAAAACTTATGGAAAAGTGGTGGTTTTTCAGTCCCAACAAGAAGACTTCTACGCGGCCCAGCGCAACTACAACGGTCATGACACCTTTGATGTGAACGCCCAGATCCGCAGAATCCTAATGGATGAGCCATCAGATTCAATGTCGCACTCTACATCTTTCCCTGTCAGCTTGAGCTCAAATAACAGCAATGGGAAAGCTCCGAGAAGCACTGTCCAGTCGTCATCTTCTTACAATTCCTCCCTGTCAGCAGTGTCGCCTCAACATCAATGGTCTTCTGGAGCAGGAACGCCAAGGCATCTGCATCCGATGAATTCAAATCAAAGAGTGAACAATGTGACCGCTACACAGTGAGTTTAAAGATACGTGTTGGATACTTAAAAGGGACTGTTTTCAGATATCGGTCACCTTCTTCCCCGGCTGCTAGACAACTTGCTGCTGAACTCGATGAGTTGCGAAGGATTGGGAATGAGGTCGCCGCCCATAGCAACTACTCCTCTGCAAGCCTTCCCAGAGGTGTTGGAAAGGTACAGTAACCCTGTATAAACTTGAAAACTTACATTCAATGTTTTCAGGCCTCCTCCACATTAACCCTGCCCGCCAAGAAGCTGTCCGTTGCGTCTGGAACATCTGCCGGTGAGTTGGGCGGCTCAATGAGCAGTGTCGCTCAGCCGACGCCCAAACGAAATTACCGAGCACAAATGAACCGATGGATCAACGAAAAATTGCGGCGAAACAAGCGTGCGGCAAGCGCGCCAAATCTAGGTAGAGCTGAAAAGCTAATCCTTATGCACTTTTTGTTTGGTGTGTGCCGCCAGTTTTCTAACCATTTCAATATTCAGCCTAATAACCAAAAGTTATGAGTTTACAGAAAAAAACAACAACTTTTGTTATTCCTGCACAAAACTGACTAAACTTGAAATATGAGATATCACTAAAAGTTCAATTGATTTTTTTGAGTTTGAAACTAATGAAACACGGTCCACATTTGTCCTTGGTAAAGTTTACGTTTTTGTTAACTTGTTCAGTTTGAATAGGATTTGAGGTTGGTTTTTCTTGAAGAATCTGAAAATGAAAACATTTGCTTGCTTTGTGATGTGGATGTTGAACCTGAAGTACATGTCTCCCAACACAACACATAACCAGAATCTTGAAGATTAACCAATTCCAAATCCCACCTATTCCTTAACCAAACTGATGTGTCGTTTTCAGTTGAATCCGATGATGAAATCGCTCGTGGACGCAGTCTGAACGCTACCTCCCAGCAGAACCTGAAGAACTTCTCCCGGGAACGGACAAGATCGTCACTTCGCAACATCTTCAGCAAACTGACCAGGTCTACCTCCCAAGATCAAAGTAACTCGTTCCGTCGTGGAAGTGCTGCAAGATCCACTTCAACTGCCCGGCTGGGTTCTACAACTCATTTGGGAAGTGTGCCGAGGAGACCTCCACTCTCGCAATTTGTGGATTGGAGATCGGAACAACTTGCTGACTGGATCGGAGAAGTTGGCTACCCACAGTACATGAATGATGTTGCCCGGCATGTCAGGAGTGGTAGACACTTCTTGAACATGAGCATGAATGAGTATGAGGGACTGCTGAACATCAAAAATCCAGTTCAAAGAAAGCGAGTGGCAATTCTGTTGCGGAGAATTGAAGAGGATATTGTGGAGCCTGCCAACAAGTGGGATGTCCATCAAACTCTCCGGTGGTTGGATGATATCGGTCTTCCTCAATACAAGGAGGTCTTCGCTGAAAATGTGGTGGATGGTCCTTTGCTCTTGGCCCTTACTGCTAGTGATGCTGTTGAGATGAAAGTTGTCAATGCTCACCATTACGCCACACTGGCTCGTAGCATTCAGTTCTTGAAGAAAACCGACTTCCGGTTTGATGCCATGGAGAAGAAGATGGATACGAACATCATTGAGAAGTACCCATGCCCTGATGTTGTTGTGAGGTGGAGTCACTCTGCAACTTGTGAATGGCTTAGGAAGATTGATCTTGCGGAGTTCACACCGAATCTTCTTTGCGCAGGAGTACCCGGTGCACTAATGGTATGTGTCATGTCAAGAACCTAGTTTCACTTTAACAATATCGCTTTTTAGATCTACGAACCATCATTCACTGCCGAATCGCTGGCGGAGATTCTGCAGATGCCGCCGCACAAGACACTCCTCCGACGTCATCTCACGTCGCACTTCAATCAGCTTCTCGGGCAGAAGATCATTGCCGATAAGCGCGATTTCCTGGCGACCGGCAATTATCCGCAAATTTCGCCGACCGGCAGGGTGAAGGTACAAAGAAAAAGACATTCGGATGTGACAAGATAGATTTCAGGTTGTGAAGAAAGGGTTCTCGCTGACCAGAAAGAAGGCCAAGAATGAGATTTGCCTAGAGCCAGAAGAGCTTCTCTGCCCGCAAATTCTACCGCACAAGTACCCAACTATGGTGAGCCGAATCTCCTTAACCCTAAACCTCGTGGTTTTCAGCCTGGCGACAACAGCTCATTGGAATCTTCAAACGTGTAAAACTGGCAACCAAACTGCTCTAGGAACCAATCACCCTGTGCATCATGACCCCCAAATTCCCTATATTACCATCTTTCTTCCCTAAGAAAAATGAAAAAAAAGTTTCATCCCCCTCAATGCGAGTCCCTATTTTGCATTTCCAAGCGCCAAATCTGTGCTTTTTTCCTGTATTTCCCCCACTGATTTCTGTCTATTTGAGCCGAATTGTAGATCAAATCTCACTACAACTTCTCCACCCAAAACTCACCAATCCCCCAAACTTTTCATCCACTTATTTCGATGAATTTTAGCATTCTTTTTGTGATCATTTCCCCATTTTTCTTCGTTTTTCCAGAATTTCATTATAACTCCCCATGTATGTCCAAATTGTCATGTTCTTCCTTCACTGTCTATGATAAAGATACAAATCTTTGAAAATCGTATTGTTATACAGGAAAAAACGTTGTCGGAAAGTTTCATCGGCTTCTCTCCATCTTCTTTGTCCTTATCAGAGTGATAAGAAGAAATGGAAAATTGACCTAGTGCTTTTCACTTCTCGGTCGGCGCAGCGATATCCGACCTAATTTTCGTCTCGTCCTTATTTCCGATCATCTTTCACGCCCTCTGTTTGAAACTTTTCCCTTCCCCTACATTTTCACTTTTCTCCCATCTCATTACACCTTTTTCTCCCCTCCGATTACTTTTTTCGCTTTTAGACCAATAATGGATAAAATGGACATAGTATGGTTCATTCTCATTTTGATAACCATTGGCGGAGCAATGGCTGAAGAGGCCACTGACAAACCAGCACTTATGCAGAGGCTAGTACAGTCTCTTCCACAAATCCCAAATGTTATCAAAGGGCAAATGGAGGGAAAGCCGGAAGAATTGAAGTAAGAGTTCCGTAACACCTACAGTAACCCTAACCACTGACTTACCAGGAAAATGGTCTCTAGCATGTTGGGAGATGGCCTTCTAAGCCAACTTGTTGTCAACCCACTTGGAGTTGCTAAAAACATGGGTGTCTCTCTAAATGATCTCGGAATCAATACTACTGTTCTGGACAAGTCCATGAATCTCGGAGGAGCTCTTGGAGCCAATGAAACATCGGGAGCCAGTGCTGCTAGTGCTGCTGCATTCAACTTCTTGAGTGCATTGTGAGTGCAAGTCCCCCAAAATGTGAATAAGGTTTTGTTACAGTACCCAAGCCCCTGAGACTACTACCACTCAGAAGAAGATGTATGTCAATGGAGTTGAGGTCAAGGACTGGGACAGATACGCGAGAAAGTACAACTTGGAAAACTTGGGATACACAACTATTGCCCCACCAACATCTACTACACAATTGAGCCCGGAGAACATTGCGGATGTTGTTTTGCAGAAACTCAAACAACAGGAGCCAATTCGCAATGCAGCAGATATCCCAAGAGTTTCTGACCCTGATATTGCGAACTCTTTGGATATGAATTTGATTGATCCTAGAAGAGTTGCGGAGGTGAATAGCCTCTTGAGAAGAGCTCCACAGAGATTTGAACACCCGGCTCCAATGGGAGGAGCTATGGACTTCGGACCACCAGGATTCGTTCAATCTTTGGATCCAGCTGTTGATGAGGTTGTTACTAACCTTCGTACCAAAGGAGCGTATGGATTGAATGTTGATGTAAGTCAATTCTTAGAGATCTTTTTGAATAATGAGTTTCAGGATGTCAAGCGCCTGCAGAACATTCTTCAAACTTATGAGCAGACCCTGCAAACCAAGGAACTTTTGTATAGACGCAAGCAGTTGGAAGTGTTGCAGACCGAGTTGACCGAGCAGAGGAAGAGAATTGAGGTGCAGAAGAAGATGGAGGAGGAGTTGAAGAAGAAGGAGAAGGAATTGGAGGAGGCTAAGCAGAAGATGGAGCAACAGCTCAGAGAGCAGCTGAACAGTTGGCACAGTTCATTTGGGCCAAGCCAACCGGTAAGTGCAATCTAAATGAGAACTCATGAGCCGGTTCCTACTCATTCCAGAGAGCCCCTGCCCCACTCCCAGCTGAACTCCAACTCGAGAACCTCGGCTCCCCACCAGCACCACCAGCACAAATCTCTACCCAGATTGACTCGGAGATGGAAGTCCCAACTACCGCCGAACCAGTCACTTCTCATGAACGCAAGCTAGCGGAGGAGCGTGAAGACATTGTTGAGCAGCAAATGATGCCAATTCCCCCACCAACTAAGATTAGCAGCGCTTTGAGAAATCACATCCGGTACTCCCCGCCAGTAGTTACAGAAGCTACAACAGTGGCTGAAATGGAGATTCCACCAAGCACTTCTGTTGGCAAGGATGAGTGAGTTCAAAGTGCTCGGAGGGAATAACTAGGGTTTGAGTTTTGTTTCAGTGACGAGTTTGTGTCAAAATGCGATTGTGAGAAGATTTCTTTGGACAAGATGGATGGAAAATGGCTGATGGCACTTGCCTCCCCAAAGGTTGTCAGTGCAGTTCAAGCCAAAGCAAATGAGCTGTTGGACAAGTCGGAGCCACTGGTGTGCTCTAGATTCGATGTGAGTGCTGGAAAGAAATCTGTTGCTGCTCAAGATGCTCGTCTGATCTGGCAGTTCAAGACCGAAGGTTCCCCGAAGCTTCTCCGCCTTCGTGGAAGCGCTTTGACCATGGATCATGAATCTGTCAATGTTCAAATGGCAGATTTCCAAGGGGAGAATTTCAGATTCCCATGTAAGAACGAACTAACGAGATTTGTAATAACTTAAGGTTTTCAGTCTGTGTCATCAAATCCGGAGAATCCGCTGACTCTTACAAACATCTCTTGGTTACCAATAGCCAGGGAGACTGCAAAGATGTTGCTCTTCTTGTTAGGGACCCACAGGAGTTCTTTGACAACCCAGACAAGCAACTTCAGAAGTTCTTGAAAAACGTGAGTCTGGATTTCGCAACATCAAAGGAACTTCCATTGTTTTCAGAGAATCACCAAAAAGGAGATGCATTCCCTGAACGTCGTTAACTTTGGAGATTGCTGACATTTGCTGATAACTTCTCTATGATAATAATAATAATTCACCTGAATCTCAATGTTGTTTTTCCCTAATAATTGTACAAATTAATAATGAAGTGATGAATTTGAATTTGTGACTTGTTTATTCAGAAAGGTTTCTCGAAGTGACAGAGAAATGCAACTTTTCAGATAGTTAAAAAAAACAGTCAAGAGGAACATTTTAAAGCAAGCAAAGAGAGTTATGAACACTTTGGTGACAATTGTCATGAGGAGAAGGAAAAATTACACCAATTACAGTAGGAAAGGCAGCATTTTAAAGGGAGGGTCAAGCAAGACGGTTGGCTGGGATACAAGATTAGATATACAAGCTGATGTGTTTGAACTATTTGGATATGCTTTGAACGCCACAAGTTGTTGAAGTTGGGGAACAGGATCTACTGGGAAACCAGGAAGCACAACTGGAACACTGACGCCAGGGCTCTAGCCAACACCGAGACGAATGCAAATGTGGCGACACTCACGGTGACACCCACCAGCCAGGCGGAGAAGAGGTAGAGCATCAGGCCGACAACGACGATGAACCACCAAACCTTGCTAGGCGCCATGAAGAATATGGCAAACGCGCCATTTACAGCGATATTCAGCGCTTGCAAGGTCTTGTAGTCGTTCGGGATCACTCCGGTCATGTAGAAGATTTGCCAGCCGGTGATGAGAATCGAGAGGAGGAACTCCATCATGTTGCTCTTGATCACGTTGAAATTCTCAGTGCGCACGTTCTCACGACTCTGTCTCGCATGAGACTCGAAAGAGATCTCCCGTCTGCGGTGTTCCTCGAGTTTGGCCTGCAAGTTCTAAAAGCGTGAGGTGAGACAAGAAAAGGTTGATGAACTTACAATGTACTCTTGCGGGTAGGTAGACTTGCAGATGATCGGTTCGACTGGAGCAGCCAGGTTGCGCATTTTCTGAGTGCGGTAGAGGATGCGACGGTCGTTGGACCACTCGGAGAACTCGCGCTTCGGAGGGATGTTCTCCTTGTTGCTGGTGGAGAAGGGGAGCTTCGGGGTACCTGGAAGCAGGGGGAATTGGAAATTTGGCTTTTGGGGAGTCAGATATTACAGCTCCAGGACTTTTCGCAGCACAACGCACTGTATTTTCGGGGTTTTTGGGTCGGAGAACATGAATTTCACTTCTAGAAACGTTTTACCAGTCTTTTTATGAATTTGTATCCCGAAAACCCGAAAATACAGTGCGTTTGGTTGCGAAACGTCCTAGCTGCGAAACGTCCGACCGCGAAATGTTCCGGAGTCAATATCACAGTTGATTTCAGTGTACGAACCCTCAACTGAAGCTTTTGGTTCTGGGAACTTTTTTGAAAGCCAAACGAGGAAATTTGCGTATGGAGACTCTTTTTTTGAATACCTCATCCTTATCTGAATTCCCCTTCAATTTGATAATCTCACCTCCAGAACCCTTCGGATTCTCCTTCGGCGTGCTACTCGCCAAAATCATGTTCCTGGCAATCGTCGACGGCGCCGACAACGGAAGATCCATGGTCGAGTTCTGCTGCGAACACGCCAAAATACTCTCATTCTCCATACTCACATTGGTCATCTTCCCATCGTCAATGTCCATTGCACTGTAAAGAGGGGCAATTTGAGTGGTTTGCACAACCATGAACAGGATTAACGGGGTAAGAAGGGTACAGTCCACCTGTGTATATTACGCACCTGTCATCACAACCGATGATTTTGAATGAGAGAAGGGAGGAAGCGGTTCTTGAGCTGCTGTTCATGAGTCTTGGCGATTCTGGAAAAATGAGGAGAATGAGAGAATGAAAACTGTAAAAAAGGAAGGGAAAATTTCATAACCATAACCAGGAATAGACGCTATTCTTCGTTTTTCCCTTTTCCCCTATTTTCCTCCCTCAAAAAGCGACCATGGGGAGGAGGGGAACGAGAAATTGAATAGAAACATACCATATGAATCAGCGACTTCCGGCATGTTGTTCCAGCACACGCTCGTATCAGACGAACGGATCATCACTCCAAATGACAAGGTCCCGTGTGGGGGAATGCGTGTGCGGTGAATGGTTGATGAATGACCTGTGGTTGCGCATGAGCAGCTGTTGCCTCGAGTTGTCTGGGTCTCGTACTATTTCGTCTATTGATCGGGACCATTTATTAACTGCAGGGGGAGAGAGGAGGATGGATTGCAATGCAACATGATGTGCTAAAGAACACGTAATCCGAAAAATGATGGAGGACTGGGGGATAACAAGAAAACAAGGAAAAACTGGATCATATAACTGATATACTGTGAGATTTGAAGGGGTGGATGAAGCTAACAGGTATAACATAACTACTGAGGGACAGAAAACTGGGGGAAAAGCTTCAAAACGGCTTCAAACATGAGAAAAAAAGTGAAACATGAAAAGCAGGAGAAATTTAGAGATTCAAAATTTATTCGACGTTCTTCTTGAGGGGCTGGAGCTCGACTTCCTTAGCGTCGGTCTTGGTGACACGGGACATTTCCCATTTGCGGAGGGAGGCGAGCGGGATGCAGATAGCTCCACTGACTGCCATGAGGGCTCCCATGGCGTAGAAGGAAGTGTCAAAGTTGCCAGTGTAGTCCTTGATAGCGGCTGGAAAGAAAGAGATGAGATAAGATGAAAAATTGCATAGGCAGATGTTTTTTTTTGTGCTAATTATCTTTGCCGTCACCTGGCGGGTCTCGCAACGAAAATGGCGTCGGAACAGGTTTTTGACAGATTTTCAGTAGAAATGAGTGAATTTTCACTCATTTCAATGAAATCCTACCAGTTTTCACCAAATTCTCAAAAAAACTGAAGAGTTTTTGGGAAACACGGGAAATAATTCGAAATGTCAAGTTTTTGTACTAAAAGTTCGTGTGAACTGATAGGAATTGACTGAATTTGATTGGAATTGACTGAATTTATGTCTTCTCCAATAAAAACTTGTCCGAAACCGTTGTCGTCGCAAGGCTCACACGTTCACTTGCATTTAAATGACAAACACTCACCAGCCATTGGCGATCCAATTACAGCTCCGACTCCCATGAAGGTCAGCAGGATTCCGAAGGCATTGCTCATTTTCTCAAGGCCAATGAGCTCCAGGACGATGACCGAACGAAGAGCGGCGAAGCAGGCGACTCCGATCGAGAATGGCACGCAGAACGCCAAGAAATGCCAGTATTCGGTGTACAGTGGGACAGTCATGGTGGCGAGTCCGGCCATGATGAGGGCGATGTTATTGACCACCAGTGCGGAAACTTGGGGCTGATCGGCAATGTATCCGCATCCGATTCGGGCGATGATGTTCAGGATTCCGATCAAGGAGATCGGGAAGGACTTCTCGGCGACAGTGAGTCCCTCGATTTTGTCCAGATGGTTTCCTAGGTAAATGAACGGGACGTAGAAGCAGCAAAGGGTGAGAGTTCCGGAGAAGGCGAGAAGGAGGAAGGATGGGGATCCGAGGAGCTGACGGTCGAGGAGACTCTTCAGGGCCTGGCCGATATCCTTCATCACGCTTCTCTCCTCAACATGGTGGACGGTTCCGTCGTCGGCAAGGGTCAGGTCGCACTTTGACAGGTACTGCTGTGGGGTGTCCTCCTTCAGGTTGTCACGCAGGTTCTTGAGGTGCTCGGCGGCTTCTTCGCGGTTCACTAAAACAAGATTGTACTGGGAGTTAGGGAGGTGTGAAGCTTACTGGTTCCAGTGCGGCTTCTAGCGGCGATGTTAGTGGTGGATCCAGGGTAGAAGATATCCATTCGGGCGAGTGGTCTGTTGAGGTCCTCAACGTCACGAGCAACAGCATCGATGATGGATTTGACGGAGCCAGTGCGGTTCTGAAAGTTGAGCTTTAGATTCGACGAGTAGTGCTCGGAAACTCACATTGTTCTGTTTTCCGGCAGTGTGGAGTTCCAGGGAGCTGAGGAACGGCGTGTTGTGCTTGCTGAGAGATGGCGACTCCGGGACCTTCTCCTTGTGCACCTCGTAGTTCTCAACAATCTCGGCAACCTTCTCGATCTGCTCCTGGCTGGCTTGAAGTGGTCTGAGGAGGAGAGCGGCGGCGAATCCGGAGATGGCGACGGCGGCGGTGTAGACGAGGAATTGGTGCCAGTTGCCGGAGACAAAGTCCCAGATGACGTCGTTCAACATCGCAAACACAGTGGTTCCGATTCCCGATCCGCACACGGCAATTCCTGTAGCCAGTGATCTCTTCTTGGCGAAGTACTGGGAAATGATCACAATGGCTGGCAAGTACATCATTCCCAGTCCAGCTCCACTGATAAGTCCGAAAGTGACGTAGAGGACTTGGATGTTCGGGGCTGGGATGGAGAGGAGGAATCCGACGCAAGCGATGATTGATCCGGCGAGAGCGACTTGACGGCATCCAAAGACATTGCAGAGGGCGGAGGCGAATGGTCCTGAAAAAATGTATTGTATTATTTTTGCGTATTTTATTGTTCTCTTTTTCAGAAAATAGAACTGCTGAAACGCCTCGAAAAACAAAAATCTTTCCCAAAATAAAAACTAATTATTCCCGTGAAAAATGTGTGCATTCGGCCGTAAAGTGTTTGCGGACCTCGACATTTCGTAAGTTCCCGAAAACCAATTTCTAGCCGGTTTTTCGTCAAAAACTATATCAAAATAGGAAATTATCAATTTTAGATTAATTATGAGCTCCAAATTCCCAAGAAAAACTCACTATTTACCAAGAAAACGGCCAAAAATAGGAAAATATTTTTCACAAGGTGCAGAGTGCCGTGGTGGTGTTTGCAGACTTTGCACACCGTACCCCGCACAGAAAATACGACGAGAAGTGTTTTCTCCAATAATCGGGACGTTTTTGGCGGTTTTTGAGGAGAAAAGGCAAACTTTCATGAGAATTGGCAGGAAAATTGTGTTTTTTCACGGTTTTCGCAAGAATTGACCAAAAACGCCGGTCGTTGAGCGGTTTTTGAGATGAGTGCTTCAAATTTTGACTAGGAAACTGCGATAAAAAGGTAGAAAACATGCCAACCAATATTTTCTCTCAAATTTCGGTGGAACGAGTTGTTTTCAATGGAATCGTGAACATTTTGCTCATTTTTTACCTGTTTTTGGGTAAAAAAGCGTTTTTCAAGGATTTCCGTCAGTTTTCAGCACTCACCAACGAAGAAGTAGAATCCGGAGAGAATTGACATGGTGAGTGAGGCAGAAGCTTCTGAGATCTTGAATCCATCAATCCATGCTGGCTGGAGGAGCTTTCCGACGGTGAAGATGATACCATCGACGATCATGTTGAGGAGGAAGGAGGAAGCGACGATGGCCCATCCGTATCCGCCTGGAAAAGAAAAATTGGGGAAAAATTCTGATTCTAGAACGTACCATCTGGAGGCTTGACGAATCCGACCTCCTCGAGCTCTTTCTCGACAGTTTCGGGGTCCTGGAGAGCGACCTTCTTCTCGTCTTGCTTTTCTTCGGTCATTTCGTCAGGTTGATTGTGACGATTATCACTACCGAAGCTGAAGAATGAAGGTGATAATGATTGATGGGATTTTGATAAGGGAAAAGATAAATGGATCTTGTGATTAGCTTGACAAAGGGGGAGAATACCGGAATTTCCCACTAGAATAAAATAAATGTTTAATTTTCTGAGCGTAGGTGGAGAATTGTATACATTGGATGATGTTGACTACTGATTAGGTGTTATCAGTGAAAGTAGCTGAAAATGCAGATGGTGGGGTTTTCCCGAAGAGGTTTTTTGGATTGTCAACAAAATTGGAAATTTGACACAAAAAACACTTTTTTTAGGTGAAAAAATTGAAAGTTTCGCTGAATTTCAATGCTTTTATTGATGATAATATGATTATTAGTCATCGAAAAAAAAGTCACCCTACAACTTGACAAACTTCAAGTGCAACACTCTGCCGTCACTTTATCATTAGTACAACACATAATATGAGCTGAACTTGTGAAGCGTCCGAGTGTAAGGGTGCTCAGATTACATAACATTGCGGCACGCAGATTACATCGTCTAAGCCGTCCCGAATTTGACGCCTTCTTATCATGTAAATGTATCAATGGACTGACTGCTGCCGAGTGTAAGCCGTAATGTGATAGTAAAGGTGGAGCAGGGGGAATTGAAATGAAATATAAATAAAAGCATGTGAAACGAGCGAAACGAGTGAAAATGAGGGGAAAAGGGGGAAGGAAGCAACTGAAAACAAGAGTGATTTATCTATTGACCTTAGACACCAGCTGGCTACTCATCTAATCATTTAGACGTCTTTTTCTCAAAATTGAAGTGAAAAGCGGACATGATACAGGAATTCCAAGTTTGCTTGTGAAATGAATATGAAAGGAATGAAGAGAAGAGAAGAATGGGTGGAGTTTCTCACCCATTCAAAGTTCTGATTTTGGTCTCTTCTTCTTCTGCATGTTGCGAGAAATTTTTGGGTTTTTTATGTTCAAAATCGCTATCAAATTAGGGGACTGATAAAGAAGTTTATATAGTGAAATTAATGGGTTTTTGATATGGAGACTGGCTGCACTTGGGTGGAGGGTTTTGGGAGGAAGTGAAATTTTGGGCCAATTTTGAATTTTTTCTAAAAACTGACCACCTAGTGAAATGTGACTACTTTTCTTCCTTACACACACTTCCTACATTTTTGCGCCATGAAATATGCAGGAGGTCATACAAAAAATGGTAATGACGACATTTTGCATCAGGCAACAGCCGAAAAGATCAGTGCGACCCCGGCCGGCGCAATAGCACGAAACGTGTGTTCAAGGGGGCAGAGGGTACGGGGCCGTCGGCGCAGCGACCACCTCCCGGGGGCACAAGACGCCACATGACAGATGGTAAAGTGACGGCGGGTTGAGGGCCATGAATATTTCGGTGTTGAGGTGTGAGTGAGGCCACACACACGCTTTTCCCCCAAGTGACGATGCAACTCGCTATCGCGGGCGGCGTTTTCGTTCGCAACAAAGAACTCTATTATTATTATAATATCAAAAAGTGGGTGGGTGGGCGCTGGGGGAGTTGCATGGAATAGGATGGAATGGAACTATAATGGACGGGGAAGAGCATGTGGGAGGAGATTGAAAAGGCAAACAGTGCGGGGTTTTTGTGTGTGCAGCATGGCTTGCAAGATCCACAGAGCGGGGAATTCATGGAAAGGTCAAGCTAACTTTTTCTGTTCCGAAAAGTACTTGAGAAAGTGTGACTTGAGTGCTTTGAGACAGGTGTTTGGCACGCGGCCAAGTGCAAAGACTGTCCTCTTTGTTAGAACAAATCTTGGCGCAGTGCCAAGAACAAGTGAGATGACTTGGCGCAGTTCCAACGCTTATTAGCTTGATTACGGTTCGCCTATAGATTGTGAGCAGTAATAAGAAGGAGTTTTAACTACTTGGCACAGTGCCAAGTACTTAAAGAACAGTTCTGCCCCAACTTACAGTCTTCTGGAGATGAGAGCCAGTCCTAGAGTAATCCGGTGTACAGTATGTACTAGCCCGAGCGTCAAACACAGAAATATTCCCATTCTGTGTTGCAAACCGAAAGAGAGATTGATGCACACTGATGAATATCTGGCCAAACCGCAATTTTCGACCCGCTAACACTAACCCTCCACCATAAAAGACATTAAAAAACAGAAACATTGGGGAAGAGATGGAGGCGCAGAGATTTGGTATTTGGGTGCCATAGTGCACACAATGGCGCGGCGGACTGTCATAGGGCAAGGAGATGGGCGTGAGGGTTAGATGAAGAAGTGAAAGGGAAAGATAGGGTTGCACTT
The DNA here is from genome assembly GCA_900536315.3 of Caenorhabditis becei. Taxonomy (NCBI): domain Eukaryota; kingdom Metazoa; phylum Nematoda; class Chromadorea; order Rhabditida; family Rhabditidae; genus Caenorhabditis; species Caenorhabditis becei. The sequence goes on from LR539211.1 coordinate 210,863, forward strand.
TGAGAAGTGCAAATGAGATTTTGCATTGGAAATGAGACCTATTAGATAGAGGGGAAGGGAATTTGAATAGGGAATTTGAATTCTTCGTTTTCCAACGGAAATTTCATAATACTTGTTTTCTCACCACTTCAAAAATCAAGCCTGGGAGGTAAATTACTAAATGACAGTGCTAGAAGGAATTCTTTGAAAATTCCCGTACGCAAACAATAACAATAACATATTTGCTTTTGTGGAGATCAAAGCGCACAAAAAAAGGATGATTCCATTCATTTGTCATCCGCGTCATTCACACGAAAGCTGATGAAACAGATCGGGACTTTTGCATTTCAATTTCAAACTGGTCAAAGATTCAAGTGTGTCGCCGGCAATGAGTATGACGGAGGAGTAACTGAACTCATTCTCATTCTTCATTCCCGTTTCTGCTGCCACCCAATGGTCAAGTCAAAATCTTTTCTCTTTTCCTTGCTATCCCTATCTCTTCTTGCAACGTGGGTGTAATTTGACGGGGGCAAGATGGCGGAAAGCGAGAAGGAACGGAGAGTTGCGTGCGTCTGTTGAGAGTGTAACTCTGGCGTAAGAGAGGGGGGACTTTTACTGAATGAACCTAAAAGTTGGCAATATGCCAGGTGGACAGTGTCAAGGGGAGAAATAGAGGGAACCGACCAATTTGTAGGAAAAATGGGAGAGATTGTGATGAGATGCATGGAAATTTGATCAGTTTTCATGAAATTCAGATTTTTTGCAGAAAAAAGGAGTATGGGATGCAAACTAAACACAAAAAACAACAAAAAATTGAAAAAATTGAAAATTTGAAAATTAGAATGAAATTATTTTTTTTATTCAAATTTTTTTCCAGTATTTCTGGAAAATGAGGTTGGATTTGATCAATTTTTGAAAAATTAGATTTTTTGCAGGATAAAGGAATATGAAATGCAAACTGAACACACTGAACAACGAATAATTGAAAAATCGAAAAATTTGAAAAAAAAATTAAATTTTTTTTTTAAATTAAATTTTTTTTTAATCCAATTTTTTCAGAGTTTCTGAAAATTTTGTTGAATTTAAAATAAAAATGATTTTTCATAAAAATTAGCAATACTTTGGAATTTTTTTTTGCATTTCGCATGTTATTTTCCAGAAGAAAAAAAAAACGAATTTCGCTCATTTTTCGGTAAATCATATTTTTTCCAGAAAAAGGAAAATGGGATGCAAACTAAACACACAAACAACAAAAAATTGGAAAATCAAAAAACTCGAAAAAATTAACAAAAAAATTTTTTATCAAAAAACTCGTATTTTTAGTATTCTTGAAAAATGTTGTTGAATTCAAAGTAAAAGCGACTTCTCAAAAAAATTAGGAATAATTTCAAAAAATATATTTATGTGAATTTCTGATCATTTTTTCCGGAAAACCCCCTCTCATTTCCATTTTCCCGTATTTCGCAATCTAGTAGTCCGATGTCCTCAATTCTTCCTTCTTTTTTGTATTCTTTTTCTCCAAGAATATTGTACTACTCCCATTCAACGACAAAATCCCTTTGCAACAGAGAAATTAATCCGTCTGGTCCCTTTTCTTCCTACAAAAAACCCACCCACTTCCTCCAACTAATTGGATTACAATCCGATCCTGCAGCTTTTCTAATCTTCTGTCTCCTGCAATAAACCGAGAGATATTTCTCTTTCTCATGAGCTCTTTGCAAGATATGAATGACATAGGTTCGGAAGTTGTCTTGGCTCGAGTCCAAACGATTATTACTGCACGTGGTGTTCAGTGAGCAGAGATCAAAACTTGGTGTAATTTACTTTCTCAATCATTGAATCAATCAATCAATCACTCAAACTTATGGAATCAGTCCTATTCGATCTCCGTTTGGTTTTTGCAAGTTGATGATACTGTTTCACACTTTTGTCATCATCATCCATCATTTGGCGTGGTCAAATTTGAAGATCAAGGCGCCCATCAACTTCACACACTTTATTCATCAAACTATAAGTTGGGGACCGGAAATTTCTTTAGGAAGGGGGAAAATTCATGCCTTTTCGAAGAATTTCGAGAACGGCACGAAAATGAGAGACAGGAAAGGAAGAAGACATGGGAAAGAGGGAGTGTGTACTAATTGAAGTTGAAAAAAAAACTAAACTAGTCATTTTTTGTTCATTTTATTCACAAAGTGTCGGAAACGTCGTTGATGGACCCAAATTCACAGAGAAGTGATGGTGGAGGTCGTTGGTTCCTGAAAAGACGTTATTCGATTAGTGAGAAAAGTTCATAGCTCATTGAGAACAAAAAATTGCAGAAAGAAAAACGAGACCTCTAAAATTTGGCACGGAGTTTGCGCAGTTGGGACTGAATCCAGCGCAAAATGTTTTGCACTGCGCTCTTTTTCTTCGGGGTACGTGTATCAGAGGTCTTGTTGTTTTTCTGTAATTTTTTGTTCGAGAAGCTCAATTCCAGTTCCTTTTTTCAAGCGAATCCTTACCTCTCCAGTGAGTTTGGTGTCCTCAAGTTGCTCGACGACTTGCTGCTGGTCGCGCTCACGGATCTTGGCAACGATGATCTCCTCGATGATCCGGAGAACGCGAATGTCGACCAGTGGCTGGAGGTCACGGTACAGCATGAAGTCGACGTACTCCTTGCTGAAGATGATTCTTCCGTCCGGGCCGAAACGCTGGTCGGAGAGGCATGGAGCCTTCTTCTTGCGCTCTGAAAAGATTTAGGTTACTGTAGGTAGTAAGGTATTTCGCAATATTGAAAGTTCCCGGGTTTTTGGCATACTGTAGTTACCCACTTTCCAATCTTCAGCCTCAAGTTTTCAAGGATTACTGTAGTTGAGCTACTAACACCAAAATTGAAAAGAATTTTGCAATCCAAAACGTTTTAGGGATTCCTGGTATACTGTAGGATACTATAAGGATACTGTAGCCTAGCACATAAACCAATGGGGACTGTAATTGAGCTACCGACATGAAAATTGAAACTTCTCCCGTAATCCCATGATTTTTGGTATACGGTACCCTTCCCCCGTGTCAAACTCACTCTCATTATACTCCTTGACCTTGTCCACCTGAGCCGCCTTGTTCTCAGTCAGCAGCTCATCCAAGCTTCTATGAGAATTGTCGCGAACGAAATCCTCGGCTTGCTGACGCTCCTGTTCAGCGATAGATCGGTTGTCTTGCTGACGGGAAGAAGATGGTCTTGCCGAATGTGCTTGAACCCACTCCATAACGTTATGGCGGATGTTTGAGATGGTCTGGAATCAGGGAAATGATTGAGAAGCTGGGAGAAATGAGAGAATGGGAGAGGACAGTTAAGCCACGCCTATTGGCTAGCCAAACAAGGGCAATTACTTGGGGATTGAGAGAGAAAAGTTGCTGTCCCCCCTGCAAAAACTTTGGTCAATGAGATAGAGAGGCTCAACCCGCGTCCCGTGCACTCGTTTGCAGAGGCCAAGGGAAAGAAGAAAAGCACTTGTCTGTCAGACATTTGGTGAGAAAAAGAGATGCAGCAGAAGAATAGAAACCCCCCGTCCGGCGGCCGCACCCCGGATTTTTTGCGCCTTTGCAAATGCACGGAAATCGCATTTGCTTCTGGCTCAGCGGAGTCTCGACGGAAACGAGCACCCGACGAGATGTTCTTCTTTTATACCAAGCGTGAAGGAATTTCTGATAACATCATTTTGTAGCAAATTCTATTCGTCACAGGCATTCTCTCATGTGATTGGGGGATGGAATTCCGGCTTCTGTTTCCATTTTTTTTGAGGGGGGGGGGGAGAGAGAATTTTTTTCAAGTTTTTTTTTCTGTTTTCAAGAAAACATCAAAAACCAAGATTTCTGAGAACTAGCAAGTGCGATTCGAAAAAAAACTACAATTTTTCAATTTTTTCCAGAACCTTTGGGGCCAATTTTTCAAGACTACTCAACAGAACTGTTTTCAAGGCGTTGCTCGCATAAATGGCATCAGGAATTCAAGGAAAAACCCTATTTCCACTCTCAGTTCGGCGAAAAACGCGCGAAAATTGAATCGCGCAGAAAACCCCGAAGAAAATGAGAAAGGACCTTCGAATTTGTAAACAAAAAGTTAATGAAATGGAAATTGGATTTTGGACGTACCAAGATGAAGGGGGAAAAAAAAAGAGAATTGAAGAAGGGATAAGAATAGCTTCTTTTTCGGAATCTTCTTCATTTGGAATTCCGCCCAAATGCCAGAGGACACAAAGAGAGAGAAAAGGGGCCATAATTTCCATGTTTATTCTGGATTGCATAACCGAACAGCCTACGGGGATGCGAATTGAGAATCTTTGAGGCATTGGCAGTGAAAACAGCAATTAAAATATTTTTCTTGAGCAAAATAATTTTTGGATAAATTGAGGGGAGGATGTTCTGTTCTTCTGTTTTGTTCAATGACCAAATTCAGTGAGAGACAAAATTGAGGCGTCTGCCACTGGGAACGTGAAAAGAACCGTCAAAAAATTTGTGAAAAACCCAAAAATCGCGACCAAACCTCAACCTACAAAAATGGCGGGCTAATTACCCACCTTTTCTCAAAATAATTCTAGGAAAAAAATATAGAAAATGAGCTTCAAGTCTGTGGTAGGAGACGTGGTAGACATTCAGGTAAGAAGCCAAAAAACCAAAAGTTATGACGGAGTGCTCCCGGGGCCCTCAGCCGCCGGTGTGTCATAAATCCCTCCATCTCGCTGTAACCCATTAGTCAGTGAGTCTATGAGACGGAATGATGTGAGTGTTGTGATGTTGAGGTATTTTTGAGCCCTCTGGAAACTATAAAAAGTCACGATGAAAGGTTTTATCTTTTCCGGGAAAAAAGGAACGGCTAGACATCCAAAGTGTGTTTTTCCTAGGTGCACTTGCTCAAATTTCGTTGCCTGCTCACAAAATAAGGAAGTCAAAGGGCGGAATTAGCAGAATTTGGGGCCGTGGATGACGCTTATTATTATTCATGGAATATGAACCGAGTGATATGGAAATATGCATAGAAATAGAATTTGCAGTTCGCTAATCCTCTAGACGACGTGTAAATGTGCTAAATGAGTCAGTTTGTAAAAAATGGGGATCTGATTAGGGGTTTCAGTGCAAATTTAGCCTATTTTTCAGTTTTTTTCACTGGGAACCCATAACACAATGATCAGTTTTGGGATAGGCTTTCAGGTACAAAATTTTTGGAAAAAAAAGAAAAATTAAGAGTATACTTTGTGAAAATATGTGCCCAGACACCCAAAAAATCAAGCTACAAATTCCTAGATCTCTGCATTTCCCACCCCTTCTCACGCTGGCGGCAGCACCCAAAGTGCAGGTGTCTTGGGGAAAACAAGAAAAAGTTCCGTGTAGACAAAACGTACTATATTAGATTACGTCTTTGGAAGTGGTGAAAAACTGTTATCTAACACTCTACACTGGAAAAACGCCGAGGCAGTGAGTTTAAATCAGTTTTTATCGAATTTTTGATTGACACTTGTCCGGAAAATGGTCAGACAGACACGAAACTCCCATTTCATTTCCATTTCAACGCCGTGACAGAAATGTGCAGTAAGTGGGAGAGATAAGGCGGCGGTGGTGACAACACGACGTAGTGGGCAGGTTAGTACATTGGGAGTTGTATAGTGGGAATGAAATGCACCTGGTTTTTTGCAACACCAAACTTGAGCCAAATGCGGGCTATGTCATGATCTAATAAGTCTAAACACAAACTTTTGAGTCAGTGTGTGTTTCAACAGGTGTTGCGTAATGAGTGCAAGGTCAGATCTGTTTACTTTACTTTTCTTGGAAAATCAGATTTTTCATGTCACTAGTTGCGAACACGGAAGCTATGAGTCATGGAATCTTTGCAGCAAGTTTTGAAGTTTTCAAGCTTTGCAAAAACAAGATTTTGGTCTCGAGAAGCTAAAAAAATTTTTTTGCAAGCGGAAACAACAGGAAGACTAGCAGTTTTTTGTGAGATTTGGGATTTGCATTTGAATTTGGTTCTAGTGTTTTTTTCGGTTCTCCTTCTTAAAAAAATATGAAAATGGAGTTTTACTACTAGTAACTGAAGGGAATGAGGGGTTCCGCTCCAATTTATCAATGTGACCAACTAAAAAACCGCTAGAACATCTGGCGACAAGTGCAAGGTCACTTCCTGCAATGTGAAATGTCCTAGAGTGTAATTGTTGAAAGAGGTCATTTTTTGGACAGGAAATTGGGTGGAATGGTTTGCAGGAAGAATTGTTTCGTCGAAACTGTGAGGTCAGAGATTATGAGTCATGGGTCTCGACACGAAAACGGTTTTTGGGATATTCAAGTCAAAATTCCACTCTTTTTCTGATAGTATTATGGGAAAAATTTGAGTTTGATGAATTTGTATCAATTCTTCACCCCCCATGAAATTGTCAACAAAACGCGAGGTCCAACAGGTCAAGTTTCATGAAAAGTTTATATTAATTTTGATTCCTAGGCATTTCCAGTCATCTACAGATTTTCTATACAACTGGGAGCTGAGACCTCGTTCCAATAAAACAAGACAGACATGAGACACCAAAATGTACATTGAATACAAAAGTTGCGACTCTCTGACTGAACATTTCTGCGAGATCAGAAGAATTTTCTAGGAATTCTGCTAGCATATAAGTCACAATTGTATCTTGTGAACACCTTGGGGAATGTAGAATTTTTCTTTTCACTATACATGATATGTGGGTATTCATTGGAGTTTTGACATTCAAAAACGACAGGAAATCAGGAAACCTGGTGTATCCGGCTTGTCTAGCCACATGCAAACTAAACAAATCCAAATCAAGTTTGGTGTACATTGCATTCACATGGGTATTCCCACACGGACGTCAGTACCCAGAATGATTTCTGACCGAAATGTTTTGTTTATCCAACCGCACACGTTTTTCCAATTTCTCTCGCCATGGGCGCGGGAAATTAGAGAGGAAATGCGAGAATTGGAAATTGGAGGAAAAGTTGAAAAAAAAACGAAAAGAAGGAGGGAATGGGGGGGGGAGGTCGAATTGCGAATGGGTGCATTTTGAACGCTTTCTGCACGTAGGGAATGGGGATTTTTGATATAGGGGAGAAATTTTGGATTTGAGGAAAAAGGAGATATGGGGAGGGGGGGGGGCTAACTTTTAGTTTAGTTGCTTCATTTTTCTGTTATGAAATTTGAAATTGTGAAATTTAGAATTAGGATTTTTTTACATTGTGAAATTTGGAATTTGTATTTTTGATACCTACACTAGATTCTCCGTGAAACCCAAACTAACCATCCTGGTAGCTCCCATAACGGTTCTGATAACTGGCATGAAGCATCCACAGCATCCCGGGTCAAAGTCATCATCTTCCTCGTATATGTCCTTCTTCATTCCCAGCAGTGTCATCTTCTCATTTGGTTTTGGGGCCTCAATAGTTGTCGACAGGTCCGATTTGGCCTCCAGAGTTGGTTGAGTGCAGATGACATTGCCACTAGTGCAGAGAGTTGTCTGGGTGACTTCCTGTGTCGCTTCGATGGTCTCACAACCTTCCGGTCTTTCCGGTGGTCCCACGACAGGTTGCGCTGGCTCCCCTGGGCTATCCATGGTTGGCGATGGAGTCAGCGATCTCTCGAGTCCCCAAAGATCCGGGAATGGGGAAGTGGAGGTCGTGGAGACTCCGGTAACCGGAGACGCTGGTGGTGGAGGCGGCGGTGGTGGCTGACCTTGGGCCTCGAGATGAGCTTGGACCAAGCGGGGGTCCGCTGGGTAGACTAGGTCTTCCGAGTCGTTGTCGGAACTGTAGCGGACCAGAATAGAGGGGCTGCACTCGTCGTCGTAGTTTGTACCCATGATTCCTAAAAGTTCAAGGATGAAAAAAAATAAGGAAAAAAAGAAAGATGGGTCTCGGAGCGAAAACTGTTTTTGACTAGAAACGCACAAATTTGGTTTCCGGGACATGATTTTTGAGCCAAGAAACATTGTTAACTAACGGTTTTCGCTGCGAGACCCATTTCAAAGAATGAGGAAGCGGATCCATAAGTCAAACGAACCAAAAACTTGAAATTCTATGAAACATGATATATTTCTCGTGAAGAGAAGAGAAGAGATTAGGATGAGACGCCCTATTAGAATATGAAATGAGACGACTTGGAGGGTCATAGACATATGAAAGTAGTTGATGAAAAAAAGTGAAAGAAGGAGTACATGACTATGAATTTTTAGTGTTCTTTCATCTTTTTGAACTGGCGGGAAATTAAAAAAGGCAGGCAGTAATGAAATTGATTGACTTTTGAGAACAGAACACCTGCGGAAAGTCTAGAGGTGAATAGAATTAGCTGAAAGTTGGTGTCTTGGGAAAACAGGAAGTGTATAGGGCTACAGTAGGATCGCGTGTTGAATATGATGATTTTGACACCCCCAAAAACAGAGAAAAAGTAATTGTCTTGTACACCATAACATAAACCGCGCGTAACGACATAGTTTATCCCATATCGCCTACACACCCCACCATTTTATTTTTATTTTTATTTCCGAGAAGACAAGTACGGAAATAATAGAGAAATGTACTGACTTGCACAGGAAATTTGAAGAAAAATGAGGCGAGAAAATGATAAATAGGATGGGAGAGGGGATGTGTCAAAGACAGAAAGGAGCGGCGAAGGTTTCCTGTCAGTTTCTGTTTGTTTCAGGATTTTTAATGGATTTTGTTGGAAAGAGATGAAATGTTTTGTTTTTATGGTTTGGTGAGAGATAAGCGCATCTCTTGGGGTTTTGATCTGAATTTCAGAATTCCAAAGGTCTGAGGTGTCTAGGAGTCTAGAAGTGTGGAATTTCAATCTTACTATGAGAAGTATAGACTCCTAGAAGCCTAGAAGACCAGAATTCCAGAGCTTCAGAGCTCCAGATGTCTAAAAATTCAGGATTTTGAAATTTTCGATAGCCGTTGCACCTAAAAGTTGCCGCTCACATTCAAAATTTCAAATTGGCGCCCACGATATCTCGTAGCGAAAACCACACGTGCAATTTTCAGTGTTTTTTCACTGTTTTGGGTAAAGTGTTGACATAAAATACGAAAAATGCAATGATGCATTCAGAAACAGTCGGAAAAACTCAAAATTAGCCAGAAAACACTGAAAAATACACGTCTTACTGTAGTTTTCGCAACGAGAAATCGTGCGCGCCAATTTGATATTTTGAATGCGAGCGGCAACTTTCAGATGCAACGATAATATCTAAGAGGTCCCGATTTTCAGAAGTCGATAATGCTAGTAGCAAAAAATTCCAAAATCTCAGATTCCCAAAAACCGAAAAGTTTACAAGCACAGTGTTCCAGAAGCCCGGAAGTCCAAAAACTCAAAAACCTAAAAAACAAATCACAAAAAATTTCATATTTTCAGAATTTCAGATTTCCCGAAGTGAAATTCATCATCCAACTCTCTGGTCTAGACAAAACATAGTTGCTAACTGGGAAATTTCTGCCGAGCCGGCGCCTAGAAACACTCTCCCTACCACTTGTTCACACTAAGCACCTGTGATTTATGGTTTTTTTCCGAAACCAGCTAATTTTAGTAACAACTTCCAGAAAACCTACAAAAAAACTTCTCAAACCAAAAGCAGGTGCACTGACACTCGTACTACCAAGAAAAGAGTCGCGTGTGCTGTGCTCGGCCCCTCGCATACATATTCTTTAATTCTAGGGTTCGTCTGATGCGAGATTATATATTCGGAACAAAAAGACGCATAAGTTTTATGATGTGGGGAAGGAAACTCGGTGACAACTGGGAAATCTGGAAAAAAAGGAGAAAAAAAGTTTTTATCTGTTGCCAAGAGAAGAAGACAGTGTCGGTGTGACTAAAAGGAACGAATTCGTGAAAAAAGAGAAGTGGGAGGTGACAAATGACTTTTGATAAGATAAGGGTTTTTGATTATCGCGCGGAAACGAAACAACGTGACTGAATCAGTGTCTGGGTAGGCAGGTGTTCAGAAACTTTCTGAATATGTATGTGTTTGGCGGGAAACGTCACTGAACCGAATAACCATTGACAAGGGAAAAAATGGAGGGAAAAAGTTTGGGAAAAGAAAAGTTGCGGGTGGAAGAAGATAGATGTTCTCTTGCATATCAATTACATGTGGTTTTGAGTACTAATTTTCACTTCGTCAATTGGAGTCTTTGGACTTGAACTCTATAACCATGAAAAAGGGAAATATTCTATTATTTTGCGAATGGCTTTCTGTTTCTGTTCCTCTTTCCCATACGGTTTTTTTTCAGGAATTTTTATGAAATGGAAAGGAAAGCCTCGTGATGAATAGAATGCATAATACAACACTCAATGGATATTTTTGGAAGGGGGAGATTATCAGAAAAAGTATAGGTTTCAGAAGGGAAATGTTTTTCTCCGTGCTGCTCCAGAATTCCGATTAAAACATGACGAATTGAGTTCAGGGAGTTTAGGGAAACAAGTCTAAATGAAAAGGAAACATCCCGAAAAAGAAAAAGAGAAAAGTAGTAATTTTACGACATTTTTCAAAAAATTTAAAAAATTTTTTTGAAGCTTGGATTTATGTTTTATGTCGTCGGAGTCGAGAAAGGTCGGGGGAAATGAGAGAGTACATAGAAACAATGTGACGTGGAAAAAAAGAGACCAACGAGTCAGAGGTGCTGAGAAATGCATGATTCTATTCGGCGTGTTCATCACTGTCAAAGGGTCAAGAATGTTTAAGGGGACTTGTCGGGGTCAGAAAAAAGTGAACGAATGATTCTGGTTTTTGGATTGAATTGATCTTTGGGATTTTGAGGACAAGCAGGATTGGTTTGAAAAGGGTCCTCTTCAATTTTCAGGAAACAGTGAGTTTCCTAGCTCTACTCACTCCAAAACTACTGAAAAGCTCTTCTGGAAAGCTCTGCCACTCTTACTCCACGCCCATTTCCATGATGTTTCACGGTATCCGCAGGTGATAAAACCTTTTTTTATCACCTGTTTTCCAAGAAATCGGTTCTCAAAATGGAATAGGTGTGCACCGGGCAGTCATGTGAACTCAATGCCTTTCTGCGTGTTTGAATGTTGCTCTCCGCGGAGAGATACTGTAATGGGATTGTTATTGAGTTGTGCGCTGATTGAAAGTGGGAGACAAATCGTTGTTTGCCACAAACCGAATGGGAATGGGAATAACAAAAATCAAAATCCCATTAAAACTGTAGAGACGACCATCTCATGACATTTGCTCTGTTCAATCCGTGTTAGAATGTGTGTGTAGGATGATCCCAGGGTTGGAAGTTATCATGATATCTTTGAAGACATCTGGAAAAGTATGCAAATTCAGTTGTTATCTCGTCAAGGTCAGACAGCTGAAAGGATTACGAAATCATGTTGACATCATCATATCACTCTAATTTGTGCTGTCTATCCGAATGACCTTCAGAATCAACTTTTGTGTCTCTTTGATTCAAAAACTACTTGAAGACGAATCCAAGGGACCAGTGTCTCCTGCGCAACCCATATCTCTCAACAAATTCAAATATCGGGTTCCCGCCTCGCCCGCTTCCATCTGTCGCAGGAGTTTCCTGTATGGGTGGTCCA
>LR539211.1:251710-292104 GCA_900536315.3 Caenorhabditis becei
ATTTCCGTTACTTTTCACTAATTGAATCTCGCAGCTCCTACAAATGCCTCTCGAAAGATGATGTTCGTATCATCCACCAAAACAATGTTCCCGAGTCTGGCCGGTAGTTTTCTTGCTGTTGCTGCTCCATCCACTATCCCTGGCTGCAGTGCACTTGATCCAGGCAAAATTTTACACATTCTTTGCCAGCGATCATAGGATTCAACTGCACCTTTGGCTCCGCCGATGCCATCTGATTCTGGTTGGCCGATGAAGCTGAAAAAGTATGATTAGAGTTAATAAGATTGATAAAAATGCTTACCTTTTTTGGCAGTTCTTGTTACTCTACCAAAGTTCCAGGACGTTGTTGTTCTCCTATCTTGCTCGGTCCGTTGTTGATTGTATGCATCAACCGCACCCTTGTCTACTCCAATGCCACCTGATTCGGGGTGGCCGATAAAGCTGAAAAGAGAAAATGATGAAAATTGTGATACTAAATGGTTACTTACTCTCCCACTGTATCAGCAAAACCGATCATGCGATCATTTTCCCAATGAAAGCCCGTGGATTCTTTAGAACCTTCATGATATCCTCGAATTCATGAAGTCTTTCCATTTTTGTTTCGGGTTGTACTGCCGGTATTCAAACTGAAAAGAAAACATGATGAAAATAGTGATACTAAATGATAACTTACTCTTCAACCGTATCAGTGAAGCTAGTGATCCGATCCATCGGGTTGTACTGACGATATCCGGGCTTGAAATTGTTGACAAGAACGTGACTGAAAAGAAAACATGATAAAAATAGTGAAACTGAAGGAAAACTTACTCTTCAACCGCATCAGTGAAGCAGGTGATCCGATCCATCGGGTTGTACTGACGATATCCGGTCTCCAAATTGTTGACAAGAATGTGGCTAAAAAGAAAGCATGATGAAATAAGTGATACTGAATGATAACTTACTCTGCTCTTTTTCTTCACGATTTATCGATTTTTGCAGACCAAAAATCACCAAACAGTGAGAGAGCGGGGGGAGGCGGCACTGCGTGTTTTTCACTGCAGGCGAGGTTTTCTCGGCCACCGCCGGCAACTGCAAGTGGCGCACGGTTGTTTGCAAGAGTGCGGCACAGTTTTCACTTGATTAAATGAAGAGGTATCAGAGAACAAAAAAAGAGGGAAATACACAGCAGATGAGATTGAAAGAGAGAAAAAACATTTATTAGGATGACACAAATAAAGAAATGAAAATAGAAAGGAAGTAACGGAAAAAAGAAGTTTCTTTGATCAACGGTAACATTTAGTGTCCCATTTGAGCGAACAGTCTGTGGAAACATTCGTAGGACTGTTCTGATGTTATTTTTAAAGTTCCATGACTCTGAACATGTGGAACCATGATCAAGAAGAATCTGAAACTTTGGGGTGATCGTCTTGTCAGGAGAGAGTTGATGCGTCTGATAGAATTGGGTACTTTTGGGATGGTTTTCAACAAGTTTTGGAAGTTATCGGTGCATCGGAAAGAGCTTGAAGGATTTTGGCCGTTTCTGAAGATTTGTGAGAGTTTCAGCTGACTGATGGCTTTCACAAGTTTCTGGATGCTTCACGACACATTTAAAAAAACTTTGAAGACAACCGGATGATTCTGGAGGTGTCGGAAGGCTTCATAAGCTTTTTGTCAAGTCAAAACGATATAAAATACAATTTTCCACGGCGAACAGCTCGAGAAGGGGTGCCAAACCGACTTTGACGGAATGAAGGGCAGACAGAAACTGGAAGAGTCGGATGGCGTTTCTGGATCGGCAGGAGAGGAGCCACGATTGAAAGAATTCGAATCTAATTTGAAAAATTTTCTCCTCAAAGGAATGCTCCACCCTGTTTGGCAAAAAATCTTCTGTTCCGGCAAAAATCGCATTTTTTCGAAATTTTGAAATTTGAGTTTGAATTTTGAAAATGCAGGGGGGAGCATTCCTTGAAATCTCGTTTTCTGTTTTTTTTCCAGTTTGAAAATAAAAAAAAACTTGTTGACCCGAGGAAACTATTAAAAAATGCTGAAAATTTGAAAAGCCTTCCAGATTTGAGGTTGCTGCTCTCAGTACCTCTCACAAAGTTATCCGATTTTTCAGGACAATTAGAAAGAGACAGACTGCAGAAGAGGCCTCGCTGGCGAGCAATCATTTTCTGCAAGAGTGCGGCATAGTTTTTGCTCGGTTAGATGAACAAGTATCAGAGAACAACAAAAAAGGGAAGAGACACAGCAAATGAGGCTGGATCAGCACAAAATTGTCCTTCTCGTGATTCTGAAACATGTCTGTGAAGACTGAATAGTTCCTCTAGAATCGTTTCTTTGAATTTCATAACTCTTCATTGTTTTGTGTTTTCCAGAAATTTGTGCCGTCTGCGCATTGACAGACACTTGAAAGTGAAGTGGAAACGTTTCTTTTTCAATTTTTTTCATTTCTTTGATGGTTTATTATTATTCTCTTGATAAATTGATTTTACAATTGTGAGTAATCTTCTGAATAAAATGCTCATAGGGGCTCCTACTCATGCAATACTCATGACAAAGGTTCAAAAAAAAAAACTGGGCAATCTGTTACATTTCAACAGGGCTCATTCTAGAAGATAAAACTTAACAATGAACAGATAAAGGTCAAAACTTCAAGACATCTCTTAAAAAGGAACTGGACGAAGAATGACATTTCAGGTCAGCTATCAGTTTTAACAATAGATCCAGTTAGGCAAGTGGGTGTCAAAGTTGGGCTGGGATAATTGGGAGGGAATGGAGATGGCTCAATGGAGGGGAAGGAAAAAATGTGAGACAAAACTGTTTGAAAGGAATGAATAGGGGGGGGGGGTGCATAATCGCACTTCCTTCTCACTGGGATTCCTCTCGAAAGATGATGTTCGTGTCATCCACCAGAACAATTTTCCCCGAATCTGGCCGATAGGTTTCTTCTTTTTCGTGCTCCATAAATCCATTGTCCTTGACTCCAGTGCATTTGATCCATGCGTATGCTTCCCCGGCGTTGTTGATTGTAGGCATCCACCGCACCTCCGTTGTTGATCGTAGGCTTCAACCGCACCTCCGTTGTTGATCGTAGACTTCAACCGCACCTCCGTTGTTCATTGTAGCCATCAACCGCACCCTTGTCTTCGCCAATGCCACCTGATTCAGTTTGACCGATAAAGCTGAAAAAAGATGATTAGAGTCAGTAAAGTTGATAAAGAGGTTTACTTTCGCCAATCGCTCCAGCTTCTCGTGGTGGATTTTGCAGTGGTCGACAATGTCTTGAAGGCTCCGGCCGCTGCCACGGAAAGCGGAACTGAAAAGAAAAAATGATGAAAATAGTGATACTAAATGGTAACTCACTTGGTCTCCGTATCAGCAAAGCTGGTGATGCGATACTCTAAGGTTGGATTGTCGGTATCCGGTATTGGGGCTACAAGGTTGTCGCTGAAAAGATAAAATAGTGAGAAAAGAGATACTGCATGATAACTTACTCGAATAGATTTTGCTTTTTTTCTCCACGATTTATTGATTTTTGCAGTCCAAAAATCACCGAACAGTGAGAGAGCGGGGGAGGGGGAAACTGCGTGTTTTTCACTGCAGGGGGGGTTTTCTCGGCCACTGCCGGCAACTGCAAGTGGCGCACGGTTTCTTGCAAGAGTGCGGCACTGTTTTCACTTAATTGAATGAAAAAGGGATTAGAGAACGACAAAAACGGGAAAATACACAGCAAACAGGAATAAAAGAGAGGAGAAACATTTATTGAGTAACACAAAAGAAGAAATCAGAAAGAAAGAAGAGAAAAAGAGTGTACCTAAAGATTTGTGTGAGGAAAGGATTAGTTTTCATATATAACATGTTCTCCATAAGACTCGAGCATGTGGTGCCTTAGGAGTCAATTTTGTTATAGACATGTAGTATGGGTCTACAGTAGCCCATGTGCACAATATTGGGTCCGAGCTCTTCGGCTCCGGGCTACTGTAGCTGCTCGCGGAGCCCTAAATCGACTTTTTCATTTTTGTTCAAACAGTTTTGAAAATAAATTTTTCGTGTGCGTAGACCATGAAATAGTGTTTTTACAAAATTTCAGATTTCCCGAAATTTTTTCCGCCGAGTGAAAAATCGAAAAGTGCAAAAATCGTCATTTTTTCAAATACTTTAAATTTTTTGGAATCTTAGAAGACGGAACTCCATTTTTTTAACAACATTTTTTAATATTAGGGTACAACACCTTTCATGAAAAAATAGACTGGGGAAATCCTAGGTAGAACGGCGGGCACCAGGTCCGAAATTATTCTAACAACTTTCCAGACTCATAGTTCAAACCATTGCCAAAATCGCTACAATAATTATTTTAGTTGGTTTTTGGCTCTAAATGTTTGGAAAGGTGTACATTTATGTTTTTGGAACAACTCCTCTCAAAAAATAAAAAAAATTAAAATGTTGAAATTTTTTTGAAAAAAAGTCATGTTTTCAATATTATTTTGTATTGTAACTTGGCTCATTGAGCAGTTGGTGACTGGGTGTCTCTTGATGAATTGGAGCCAACATACATGCCCACATAACTGCTTTAACAGATAGTCTCTAAATATGTTCATTCTTGAGTTTTTGAAAATTGGTCCATTTTCACCTACATTCGGACCTCACAACAGGGGGGAGTATTGTCTGTTCAAAAATCGGTGCAGTAATCGCCCTTGGCGCGGCGGCCGTGGCCGAGGTCTCCGGCTCGGCCACACCAAAACTAAAATTTTCAGCGATTTTTTCACTTTTTTTCATTTTTTCTTTGTTTTTTCAACCTTTTTCAGATTTTTCTTGGAAAATCTTTGAAAAACTCGTATTATTGACCTTCTTCTTTGTGTTTTCAGTTGAACTGTTAGCAAATTGTATGATTTTCATTCATTTTTCCAGAGAAAACGACCGACAGGCGCCAAAAAGAGGAGAAGGGAGCGACGAGGAAATCGACGGATTTTGTGGGAAATACAACGAAAGGGACAATAAATGATAAAGCTGAGTTATGTTGAAGTACTTTGACACATTTCAAGCAAAAATTATTGCAGAATTTATCAATTCCCGAGGAACTCCCGTCAATTCCACGCTGATCGCCGTTGTTTTGTCGCCTGGAGCAGTGGATTTCGATAAATTCTGCAATAATGCTCGGACCCAATATTGTGCACATGGGTTACTGTAGTCCTCCACTACCCACCCATAAATATCTAAGCTCTATCTAACCTGTAAACCCCTAGGGCACGGCCCACTATGGCAATGCTCCAGTCTTACAGAGAACGTGTTATATGAAATTGTAAAGTCCGGCACGTCTGATAATGCTGTGATAACCTCTTTTGAGGTTTTTTTCCAGGTTTCATGTCTTTGAACATGTGGAACCACGTGATTTAGAAGAACATGAAGCTTCGGGGTGTCTTCTATGGTCTTTTGAACATCAATTCCCGGCTTTGTCATAAGGTTTCTAGACTGTTCTGTAAATTACTGGTAGTTTCAGCTTACTGGTTAGTGTCACAGGATTATGGATGCTTTCCTCACATCTAAAAGATCCGGAAGACAATTGGAAGCTTTTGGAAGCGTCGTAAGGCTTCAAAACGCTTCACATCAAGTCACGAAGATACGGAATGCATTCTAGTGGGTTTTGATAGATCTTGGAGTCATCTGAACAAATGAGGAGGTTACTGACTGCTTCATGATATGGCTGAACGATTTTGAAGAATACTTGGGCATTCTGAAGACAACTGGAAGCTCCTGAAGCCTGGTGGATTCCGAAGACTTTTGGTGATGAGACTGATAACAGAGAACACAGCGGTTTTTCGATAATTTTTATTTATTCTTTAATGATCATATAAAGATCTTGCTTATTGAGCCGGATTGATCATCTAAACAAAAGTGTTATTATTAATACTACTATGGGTCCGATACAATTGAACAAAATCTGATAGCTCATGAGCTATCAGTTTTCACTATAGATAAGACAGTCGAGGTCAGGGCTGGAAAATGATCTACGAAATGGAGAAAAAATTGAACTATGATCTATAAAATGGAGAACAATTGAACTATTCTGAACAAAATGGAAAACAATCTGACTAATCGGTGTGGGGGAGTATCTAATACTTCTTGTGGATCTTATACAAGGCTTGACAAATAAGAAAGAAAGTCATATGGATGATTTACAAAGAGGCTACTTGGGTTTGGTCGAAATAACAAACTTATGAGGGCAAGACTGTGATTACTGATAACAACAATCTATCCATGAAACACATCTAGAAAACTCAGAGCAAATTAGAAAAAAAGGTAGTACAAACAAGAGGGGGGAGGCAAATAATTTGGCACACTGGGAAATTGTGGGGCCAGTGATTTTACCCGCATCCATCCAGTTGAAGTTGTTCTCCTAGCTAGCTCGTTCCGTTGTTGATCGTAGGATTCAACTGCACCTTTGGCTCCGTTGCCATTGATCCATGCCAATAAAACTTGATTCGGGTCGGCCGATGATGCTGAAAAATATGATCAGAGTTGATAAGATTGACAAAGAGGCTTACCTTTTCTGACAGCTCTTGTCCACTCCACAAAGTTCCAGGACGTTGTTCTTCTCTTATCTAGCTCGGTCCGTTGTTGATTGTAGGCATCAACCGTCTCCGGCAATGCCACCTGATTCGGGTTGGCCGATAATGCTGAAAAAAGATGATTAGAGTTGATATAGCTGATAAAAAGGCTTACCTTTCGCTCCAGCTTTTCGTGGTGGATTTTGCACTAGTCGATGATGTCTTGACGGCTCCGGCCGCTTCCACGGAGAGCAAAGCTGGAAAGAAAAAATGATGACAATGGTGATATTGAATGATTTCTCACTAGATCTCCGTATCGTCTTGCGATCCAATCCATCAGGATATCAGCCTTGTTCCGTTTCACAGCTTCATTGTTAACAATCCAGCTTCTCGTTTCGTTTGTTTGACATTTTCTTCTTGACTGAACGATCAATTGATTTCAGTAGCATCTTTCCTATTGAAATCCTTGGATTTTTTCAGAACCTTCATGATGACTTCATGAAATCCTCCCATAATTTTTTCGGGTTGTTTTCTTGCTCCTGTTTCTCCATAAATCCATTGTCCTTGGCTCCAGTGCACTTGATCCAGGCGTATGCCACCTCGGCGGTAGATTTTGCAGCCTGTTATCCAGGCGTACGCCTCTCCTCCAGTGCATTTTATCCAGGCGTACGCCTCTCCTCCAGTGCACTTGATCCAGGCGTACGCCTCTCCTCTAGTGTATTTGATCCAGGCGGGAGCTTCTCCTCCAGTGCACTTGATCCAGGCGTATGCCACCTCGGCGGTAGATTTCGCAGCCTGCATTGGACATGACATCAGCCTCCAAACCATTTCACATCTTGTTCGTCAGCAAACCACACGTTTTCCACTGACGGTAACTGAAAAGAAAGAATGTAGAAAATAGTGATACTGAATGATAAATGAACTTACTTTGCTCCTTTTCTTCACTGTTTATTGATTTTTGCAGTCCGGAGATCACCAAACAGTGAGAGAGCGGGGGGAGGCGGCACTGCGTGTTTTTAACTGCAGGGGGGGGTTCTCGGCCACCGCCGGCAACTGCAAGTGGCGCACAGTTGTTTGCAAGAGTGCGGCACAGTTTTTACTTGATTAAATGAAAAGGTATCAGAGAATGAAAAAAACAGGGAAATACACAGGAAATGAAAATAAGAGAAAGGAAAAACATTTATTGACACAAAAAAGAAAAGAAAGTAGAAAGGAAAAAATGGAAAAAAAGAAGTTTCTTTGATCAACTGTAACATTTAGTGTCCCATTCGAGCGAACAGTCTGTGGAAGCATTCGGTGGACTATTCTGATGTTATTTTTAAGGTTCCATGACTCTGAACATGTGGAACCACATAACTTCAATGAAAAAAACAAGAAAATTTGAGGGTGATCGTCTCGACAGGAGAGAGTGCGAAGTTGTTGTAGCACGTCTGACGGAATTGGGTTCATTTGAGGGGTTTTTAACAAGTTTGGAAGTTATCGGTGGATCAGAAAGTTTTTGAATGATTCAGGACGCTTCTGAAGATTTGTGGGAGTCCAAATTTTCAAAGATTTCAAATCTCAAGGTTTACAACTAACTTGTGACCAACTCTTTGACATCGTTTCCTGTGTTGAAATTGTCAAAAAAACATCACCCCAAAATTCCACTTCCCTTCATCATTTCCGTCTTTGCTTGAGTGGTGCGTTTTTCTTTTGGAACTTTTTCAAATACGGGGTTTATTGGGATATGAACCAATTCTTGATCTTTTTTTCAATATAGGTGCGGATAGGTTGATCAAAACAAAAACAGCAGAAAACTTATTAAAAAGATCTTTTTTGACCGGAAAGCAACAATCAGGACCTTCATGATTGTGATAATTGCAACCACGAGTTACTCGGTCGGAACAATTGAATTCACAATTGTTTCGGGTGGGAACATCACAATCAGTTTGAAAAACATTCTTTGAAAACGTTCCGTTTGACTCATGGAATCACTTCCTCCAAAAACTGCGTGGGAAGTGCAGAAAATTCGCCGCCGGGTAATTGATGCTTACGAAATCGTGTTTCACTTAGTGGCTTGTGCTCTGGCCTCTGGATTCCGTTATACAAAACTCATTCTGAAGGGTTCTTATGGATTCTGGAGTCGTCTGAATGCGTCTAGAGGCTACTGAATGTTTCATGAGAGGGCTAAACGATTCTGAAGCCTATTTGTGGACAACTGGAAACTTTGGAGCTTGATGGTTCCTGCAGACTTTTGGTGATAAGGCTGATAACAAAGAACACAGTGGTGTTTACAATAACTTTATTAATTTATTATCAATTTAATAAGAACCAAACTTATGAGGAAGCTGACTTAACAAAATGGTGAGAGGTGCTACAATAGAAACAAGGGTCATAGGAACTGAAAGCCTAAACAATAACTGAAAAATTCTAAAAACGAACTGAATGAAATACAATTGAACGATCCACGATATGGAGAACGATCCGCAAAATGACGGAGATCCTCTGGCAAAATGACAAAGACTTCGAGTATCGCTTTGCCGTACTCGATCCTTGTGGTTGTCTCGTTTCAACTACAAAGCTACAGAGGGACTTGGGAGTTCTTTTGCGTGGTAGTGGGTAGTAGAGAGCAAATGCTGTTTGCTCTGCAGAACTCGATATGAAGCTTTGGTGTCACAGCTAAATCCGAAAGTCTTGGATGTCGCAAAGTAGGTAGTCGAACGAGTTTGTGTCGTTCTTTTGGAGTAGAGCAGCTTCAACTGCAAAGCTCAAGAGGGACCTTTGAGTTCTTTTGCGTGGTAGTGGGTAGTAGAGCGCGAATGCTGAACAAGAACGAAGGGCCTGAAAAAAGGAAGAATAAGAGATGGAAAAAAACAAAGAAAAAACAACTAACCGAGGAATTGGATCAGCAGCCTAAACGATCTTCTTTTTGATATGCCATGGCATATCAAGCAAAGCAGTCAGGTAGGTAGCACGGCAAATGAGTCGAATGAGGGCTCGATAGGCAAGTGGCATGCGTCGAAGATAGGTGATGCTTTTGAATGCTTTTTTGACATCAACAGATCCTACCAAACTCCGCCTTTCCACGTAACCCCGCCCTTCCCATCGAGCCAGGGCTGCCTACCCGGAAGAGTCAGAACATACACTGCTGAAAAGCACTAGAAATCCGGCAGAGTTGGTCTTCACAAGCTGCGGTGCCATCGATTTGGAGTTTCCGGAACTTGTCAACCCTCACGTGTGGGTGTTCCATACTTTGAAGTCGGGGAAGCCAACGGTGGTTCCGGAGAATGTTTCGGAAATCGCCGAGGTCACTGACGACATGAGGATGGGAACCGACGCTCACTACTACTACGAAAAGCGCAGACATTTAGTGATAAGACTGACAATAAAGGATACAGTGATATTTCAATCGAATTTATTTATTCATTATCCATTTTTCAAGTGCTGATCTAAACCAACTACTATTAGTACCAAGAATACAAAAGAGCGAAAAAAAATAGCTGATCAGCTATCAGTTTTTACAACAAATATAACAATCGAAGTGAGGGCTATTAAAAGGGGGCGTAGAATTACAATTCAACTAAAGGATAGTGCCGGAAATGGGCCACAATGGAATCCACGGGTTTGTTTCAAGGAATCATCAGGAAGTAATCCTAAATAACTGGGAGAGCTAAAAAAAATACAAAAAAGCTCATAAGAACTCAGATAAATAAAGTAAGAAAACTTCTAAAAATGACCTGGACAAAAAACAGCAAGTGTCAGGAAAGCTATTTGAGAATTGGGATTATTATTGGGACAAAAAGGGAGGAGGCTAGGATATGATAACGATAACAAAAATCTACAGTGCGTTTCAGGATCTTACGGTCACCCTCATTTCTGAAGATGACGTGAGATTCAGAATTTTCTGACAAATTCTAACCGTAGAATAAGATTCAGCATAGTGAGGTTTGCATCTCCAAAAATTTGTGGAGCGATAAATTTAAAACTGGGTCAGCCATACTCGTTTTTGTGAAAAAGTGCCCCAAACGGCGTTTCAGGATCATACGGTCACCCGTACAGGACACCACGTGGAGCAGGAAATCTTGTGTTCTGTAAGCTTGGATGGGTTGTAGGACATGTATTCTCATTCCCCAGACCGTCATTGACCCAATTGGTATCTCTGGGCACCGACCAGGAGCCATCTCCCCACGTTCACCACATTTGTCGGCATGTGACCTAAAAATCTCTAAATTTCACAGATGACTGTTCGAAATTGTCGGATGCGGTCGTCATTTATCCTACCAGTGAAAAAACATCAAAAGCTCTGTTTTTGAGTGGAATTTAAGCTTTGATCCTGAAACTCGCAGCCATCACTCGCGGGATCCCGTACCGTACCACTTCCAGAATCTAGATATCAACATTCTGACTTCTGGACAATGCTGATGAACACCTCCCGCATTGAAAAACCTAGCCCTGACTTTCTACCGAACACACCTCGGTGGCTCAGGGAGCACCAAAATGTTACCTACCACTTTTCTTTGACAGTAGCGGTCATTCAGATGAGGGACGTCATCCGTAACTTGGAAAAGGTCAATGTGATGTTTTGGTTTTCAGAAATCCAGCTGACGTTCCTCATATGAATATTTATGTAGGCTCACCAAAAATTCAGGACATGTTACTTGGTCCCTCAAGGACAACATTTCCAAAGCTGAGCTCAAACGGAACATTTTGAGTCAAGTTATGGTCAAAACTGTTAAGGGTCACTAAATTATGACCGCTACTGTAGAACCAAATTTTTCATTCCTCCTCATCTGGCTCCAGCCTACATTTGAGCGAACACTGTGAGAGATTTCGATGAACTGTTTCGAGGCTCTTTTCCCGGTTCTATGTCTCTGAACATGTGGAACCACAAGATTGAAAAGAACATTGAGCTTCGGGGTAGTGGTCTCGTCTGAATACGTCCTCTGAAGCTCAATTTTCTTTCCTGTCATCAGAATTTGAAGATGTTTAGTTTCAGGAGCACCGAGTTCATGGTACCAAAGTCCTACGCAATTCCAATTGTTTTCACCGACATAAATAATTTTCCCATTGTTATTTGATTTGTTTGATAGCTTCCATGTTCACTATTTGATTCAAGGTCACAAAAGATATTTTGTAACTTTGAAACTATCTTCATTAGCAACAAATTACTCTATCATGCTGTATCTCCAATGACCTTGAGTCGTAAAGTTTGCGTATCATCGCGAACACCTGTTCGAAACAAAACCAAGCTCCGCCCCTAGGCCACTACTTCTTCTCTCATGCAGCTGTTGGGTTTCTGATCCCGGCAACTTTCCTGACGGTGTCTGTTGTTGGTAATTGGATGGTTTGTCATGAGAACAGTTTCTAGTGAGGGAAAATACATCTTCAACGGATTCTGAACAGTTCCGATCGTTCTCAAGCAGAGTTTACAAAGATAGGTCAGACGGAGACCACCCACAAAGTTTTTGGGGAGTTGAAAGGCTGTGAGTAAAACTTGCAGGGTTATGAGAAGTTTCAATTGTTTTGTAGCAACTTATAAATATATTAACAATTTTGAAACAACTTTTATTTGCTCGTATTGGATTTCGGTTTAGCTTGATACTGTAGCCCACTATCCAATTCAAGGTCAGACAAAATATCTTGCGATTTAAAAGCTTCATGCTAATTAGCAACGAAATCCTCTATCATGTTGTATCTTCAATGACCTTGAGTCGTAAAGTTTGCGTATCATTGCGAACACCTGTTCGAAACAAAACCAAGCTCCGCCCCTAGGCCACTACTTCTTCTCTCATGCAGCTGTTGGGTTCCCGCCTTCCCTGGTCCCTCCAACTGTCTGTTCGAAACATTTCTTAGCTCCTCCCCCAGCCCACGCAACCGTTACTTCTCCTTCCATTCAGATTTCGGGATCCCGTCTCTCCTGGTTCTCCCAACTTTTCTGTTGTCATCTGCTGTCTCGTAACCGGGGACAGTTGCTCAATAGCATGTATGTAGGAGCGTGTTAGTACAATAGCTTGAATAAGAGCCTCCGACCATTTTTGACTGATTCTAAGGTTCAAAGAATTGAGGTAGTGTGACAGAAGACCACCCACAAAGATTACTCGTTCCTTAACTTCCTCACGTTTTCCATGTTTTTCCAACTAGTTTCAATTAATTTTCAGTCAGTCTACCCAGTTTACTGAAGCTTTGTGATCATGAGTGGTTCACCACCATCTGAGCAAGTCAATGGTATCAGCCCCGTCGCTAGTGTCAGTTACTTTTTACAAGTTGCCCAATTTTCACCATATAATTTTTTAGGCGACCACTTGCACCACGATCAGTTGCATCTACCCCAGCGCCCTCGAAAGATACTCGTACTCATTTTCGATCAGCATGTGTGAGCTTCTCGGAATTTCGTTCCCCGTGTTCATGCAATTCATGTTCCCGCAGCATGTATGGTTTGAAAATATTGAAGACGCAGCAATCAGTAGTCCAAATTACAGTTCCCCGATTTTCACGGAGCAGAGTGCGGATTCGGATGCCGCCTTTTTTTCAGTGAGGTGGGAGAACTGCTGGTCCATGTGGATCAGGAGCATGCAGTTCTGAAAGAAGCGATTCGCTCGAAGGACACCGAGAAGATCTGGGTAGGTGGTTATTGAATGTAGAAACTTGAAAATGATTCCTTTACAGCGTCATGTCCCGCTTGTCTTCAAGTGTGCCTTCTGCTCGATCTCGAACTTGTTCCGTCCCATTCTGCTGGAGCTCCATTTGATGACTTTCCACCGCGTACAGCTCGAGAAGGGGTGCCAAACCGACCTGGACATGATGCATGTGGGACAGAAGAGAGAAGAATTGGTTAGCGTACCTGGATCGGCAGGAGAGGAGCCCCCGACCAAAAAAATTCGAATCTAATTCGAAAAGTGTTCTCCTTAAAGAAATGCTCCACCCTGTTTGGCAAAAATATTTAGTTTCGGCAAAATTCGTTTCGGCAAAAATCGCATTCTTCTGCAATTTCAAATTTCTCTGGCCTTCTTGGTGCGCACCGAAAACACCGCCGCTTTTGGGTTTTTGACAGCGTGGCAAGTGTACAGGTTCAAAAACCGACTGGAGACGCACAAAAACTGAATTGATTTTAGCCTCTGACACTCAAAAAACATGCAAAATGCAGATTTCTACAAGTTTCTATCAGATTGGCGCAAAAATTTCGGAATTTTAATTTTAATTTCGAAAATTCAGGGTGGAGCGTTTTTTTAATTGTTGTTTCTGTTCTTTTTTCAGTTTGGGAATAAAAACATGTTGACCCCAAAAAAACTTTCTGAAGAAAATGCTGAAAAATTGAAAAGCGTTCCAGATTTGAGGTTGCTGCTCGCAATACGTCTCACAAAGTTTTCATTTTCCCCGGGGGTCTTCAACGGGAAACATGTCCAAAAAAGTGCGCTTGATAGCATCGTAGGCGTCAACTGCACCTTCTGCTCCGTTGTTGATCGTAGGTTTGAACTGCACCTTTGACTCCGTTGCCTTTGATCCATGGCAATGCCATCTAATCCGGGCTGGTCGATAAAGCTGAAAAAAGATGCTAAGAGTTGATCAGGTTGATAAAAAGGCTTACATTTGCCAGTCGTAGTGGAGTCTGCTCTGGTCGATAATATCTTGAAGGCTCCGGCCGCTTCCACGAAGATCCAAGCTGGAAAGAAAGTATGATAAAAATAGTGATACTGAATGATAACTTACTAGGTCTCCGTATAATCTTGTTTCCTTTCCACAGCTTCATCGTTCCGGGTTGTACTGACGATATCCGAGCTGAAAAGAAGACATGATGAAAATAGTGGAACTAAATAAAAACTTACTCTTCAACCGTTTTAACCAAGCTGGTGATACGATCCATCGGGTTGTATTGATGGTACCCAGCCTTGAGAGGTCTACAAGAACGTGGCTAAAAAGAGAGCATTGTGAAAATATTGATACTGAATGATAACTCACTTGAATAGATTTTGCTCTATTCTTGCACAACTCATTGAGTTTTGCAGTCCGAAACGTTCCCAATAGCGAGAGAGCGTGGGGAAGGGGACACTGCGTGTTTTTCACTGCATGCGAGGTTTTCTCAATCCCTGCCGGCGGCCAACCTTTTCTGCAAGTGCGTCTGAAGGAATTTGGTACTTTTGAAGGGGTTTCAACACATTTTGGAAGTTATCGGCGCATCGGAAAACGTTTGGAGAGTTTTGAAGGATTCTGGAAACTTGTGAGAGTTTCAGTTGATTAGTGAGTGTCACATGTTTCTCAATGCTTTACGACACATCTCAAAGATTCTGAAGACAACCGGATACTTCTGGAGGTGTCTGAAAGCATCAAAATGTTTCATGTCAAGTCAAAACAATTCAGATCACATTCCGGAGTTGTCTGATGTCACCTAGATGCTACTTGTAGTCTTCTATCACTATCACCTATCACTTTTTCTAATCCAACACCTAATAACATAATCTAACTCATCCTCGGTCTATCTTGTTATCCAATCCTTTGTGGTTGCGCCAAAGATTCAATGTTCACTGACAATCCGACCTGGTGGTCTGCATGACTCATATTTCTAACTCATCAAGTCTAGACCCAACCGGAAAGGAAAGAAAGTTTAAGTCCACACGCATAATGCAATAAAGACGGAAAAAGATGCTCTGGAATTGCCTAATTGAAGCTCCCGCGAGACAGTGCGCCCTCAACACCCCGTTGATGAAGGCCCCCCCCCCCCTCTAAACCAAAACTTTTTCTCCCCACTGCCTAGTACAATCAAATTAAGACGTACATTTTTGTCTGGTCCTCGACCTATCCGAGTATGTGAGGAAGAGTGTCACTCACACTTCTTCGGTTTTACTTTGTTCTTCTTCTTCTTCGTTTTCAACTTTCAAGCTGGATTGGCTACCGAGATTCGCGTTGGAACGCTCGTTTATAGAACGGCGTGGAGGCATGGTTTTTCAAGACCTGCCGATTACAACGCTCAATGAAAAGGAGGATGCGAGTTGTGAGTTTTTCAAAAATTCATTTCATTTCCAGTTGGGTAAACCAGTCCTTTGCCAAATTAATCAAAAACTCAAACTTTTGGATCTGGTGGTGGGTGCGAAAAAGAGGTTTTTATAGCCCACTGTTTTATGGGTTTCTGGGCTGGTTTCGAAGCTCAACTTCCTCAATTTGCCCTGAAACTTTTTTTTTCCAACACTTTCCAATTCCGAAGATCCAAAGTCTCTAGATGCCCTTCCGCGGCACGCGATGAACTCTATTTTAGTCTACTGGGAAAGGATTTTCGCCAGGCGTTTTTGTTCTCTTTTCCCCGCTTTTCAAGTGGTTTTTGGTGTTCCGTTTGACAAATTTTATCGCGTCGGGGAGTTCGTGGGGGGTTGTAACACATTTTTGTGTCTGACACTTTCTGGCATTATTACGCTTCGGAGCATTTCCGAGTAAAAGTCTAAATCCAAATTTTCAAATTTTTCAAATCTCAAGGATCACAAATAACTTGTGACCAACCCATTGACACCACTTCCTCTGTTGAAATTGTCAAAAAATCATCATCCCAAAAAATTCCACTTCACTTCATCATTTCCGTCTTTGTTTGAGTGGTGCGTTTTTCTTTTTCAACTTTTTCAAATTGGGGTAGGGACCAGCTTTCACTAATTGCACTGAAACGGGTTTTATTGGAATTCTGGCCGAGGGATGGGAGAGTTTCAAGTTGTTTTTTGCTCACTTTCCCATTTCAAACTTTTTTTCACTTTGCTTTCAGATTAGGTCAATGTGGGAAGTGTTTCATAGTGGTATGTGTTAGAAAAATGATAAAATTTAAAATTTGTAGAATCATGATGAATCACATCTTTTTCTGCAAGCTTTCCCCTCAATGACTGACCAAATTAGCAGCTTTTCTGCAAAAAAGTCAACACCCATTCAAAAACTCCCACATTACGCCAGTATAGTCCATCCTAAACACCAACACCATCCCATTGACACCTCATGTGCCCATCCCAAAGCGCAAGGAGATATTCTTGAGTGGCCCGGCATCAATTTACAATATATCGTGTGAACGTTTCAAAATCTTTTTCGTCCTCCTCAAAAAGAGACATTTATCTAGCTATCCCATTCATTTATTCCAATTCTGATGAAATTCCTCGGTTTCCAATGAGATTCCGAACTAGTAACCACCACTACCAGCACCTGGAAATGCGGACCCCGCTCTTTCCCCCGGCATCTGCCTCGTCGGAGCAACCGAGCGGAAAGCAGCCTTCTACCGTCGTCGTCCACAGCAAGAAACACGTCGGTATGGGCGAAGAAAACCTTTTTCCAATTTCCTTCTCTAGTTTCGAATCCGGAAATAACGTTTTGGCGTTTAATCCGCCACTGAATTTGGTTGAGTTGAGCCAAGTATTTTTTTGGTGTGCGGGGTAGTTGGAGAAAGTTTGCTGCTGGAGCGCTTTGTGTTTTGAATTTTTTGAGAAATTGAAAGAAAACATTTCAAATTTTTAATTTTCGGTGAGCATAACCTCAACACTGCAAATTTTTCAGTTAGATCTATTTTTTGGTAGTCTTGAAAAAAACCAAGTGTGTAGACAGATAGAGGGTTCATTTGGTTGATACAAATTACATTTTTTAGAAACATAACTTTTTGGCCATTCGGAAAACGTTTTGTAGATTTACGCGGGTTACTGTAGCTCTACAAGATTCAGATTTACTGAAAACGTGTGTTTTGACTTACACCCTGCAACTACAAAGTCTGCGAACCTTTTCCTATTGTTTTAACATTTCCGCCCCAACATTTTGCACTTTTCATTCCCACTTTTTCAACATTCATCACCAGAAAAAAATGAATAAGTTGTCAATCAAAACCTAAAACCTCAGAATTCGAAATAAGTTCCCCCCCCCAATCTCATTCGTTCCATCAAGTCGGTCTTAGTCTGTCTCTCAATGTGACATTCGTTGATGACCTTCTCAAAAAAAAGTAATGGGGGAGGAATGCTTCTTTGCTCGAAGCCAGCCTAAAAGTTCTCCCTATTCCATCATACTACTCCCACTAGAAGGTGCTAGATGCTCCCTTCCGAAAGGACGACGTTGTCCACCAATTTTTCATCGGAGATTATGTTAACGTTGACTTTTTGCCGCCATTTTAGACTAAACCTCCCTCTTTCGTTTTTCCCTCCTTCCACATTTTCTTTTGTCTGTTCCGGAAAAGTTGCAGTGTTGAGGAAGTGTTTCTTTGTTTTGTTTCAAGATGTTCAGCAGCTTACGTTCTCATAAAACTGTGGCAACTGATAAATCTACTGTTACTAATACTAGTACTGAATCGAATAGTAAGTTTGATTATTTTTAACTTTTTTTAGTTTTGTTTTCTGTTTGAAAAAAATGATTTTTTTTGAAAACATGTAACAAGCTGAAAATTTGAGTTTCAAAAAAATCCATTAAAAATCATTAGTTTCAATTTTCATTAATTTTTCTGTTTTTTTCCTTTTTTTTGATTTTTGATCATCTTCATCTTGGAAGTCACGCATAACACGCAAAAATCAAAAAAGTAAAAAATTTGCAAAAATCCGCCAATTCAAAGTACTTCCCAACTGCCCTAAACCGATATTTCATACTTATTCCCCCGGAAAAGTTCGATTCAATTTCGCGGGCACTCCTCGCCGTCAGTCGGAAGCCGTCACCTTCTTCCGCTTCTTCCAACTTACCAGAAATATGCCATGTATGTATTTTTTTTGGACCTCCTTCATAACTTTAACTATTTTTCGGTTTGGTCCGTCTCTTCAGGAGAGGCGCCCCGTTTTCGACATAACAAGAGGGAGGGCTGGGTTGTTGTAGGCGAATGGGAAAGCAAAAAATAAGGGCCAAAAATGGGAGGGACAATGGGTATTAAAAATCGTCAATTTTCTATAGAAACCACTCATAAATCGTCGTTTCCATCTCGATTCCTCACCACCAGCCAAACACTCGTTTCGCCTCTCCATTTCACCCATTATCGTTCCGCGGACCCTTGTAATTGCGTCTGCGTGTTATTTTCGAATTTTTCGACTTTACTACCCTACCTGAATTCCATTCTTCATTCTGAATTCTGAATCTGAATTCCAACTAGAAATGGGCAGGAAAAAGCAGTCTAGAGGTCAGATCTGATAGGGGAAACGACTTGAACTTGTACATCATTGAAAAAGCCATTTTCCAGCCAAGTGTGCGTGGATGAAATTCCGAAATGTGCTTCGAATTGCTTTCTGGCACGTGGCACTTTATGTGGTTGTTGTTCTATACGTAGTCGGTGGCGCTTACATCTTCCACCAACTAGAAGGGCAACATGAAGCCGAACTTCATGACACCCAACGGTAATTCCGGAATTTTAAAGAATTTGAAATTTTATTTTTTTTTTTCTGCAGAGAACACGCTATGAACCTAAAAAAGGACGTTATTGCAAAGCTAGCAACAACTGAAAACGTGAGAAAAAAATTTTGAGCAAAAAAAAACTTTAAAAAAAAATGTTTTTGTCCAGGTCGCCGAAATAAATGAGCATTTACGAATGTTCCTGCGCAACATTTCAAGCCTTCACATATCTCTAGACAACTATCTCATTTTCAACGAACCAACACAGGTAACACCTCAAAGTGTCGTTACAAGGACGCTGAAAAAGAGTATTTTTTCAGATTGTTCCGAAACGCTGGACATTTTCGTCTAGTGTCTTGTTTTCCTTTACTATTCTGACTACAATAGGTAAGTTACATACCCCAAATTCCAAAAACCATAAAATCTCAGGATACGGTAATGTGACCCCTCACACTCAACAATGCAAGATATTTTTGATGATTTATGGTGCCCTTGGCATCCCGTTGTTCCTTATCACTATTGCTGACTTGGGAAGGTTTTCAAAGACAGGTACCCTACTTAGAAGTTGTGTTTTATTGTTTTTGTCTTCCAGCAATCATGGCTCTAGTTCAAAAAATCTCCAAACGCGATTTGAAAAAGCAAAGTGACGAGCATATGCTCCGAGAGCTCGCCGAGGTAAACGGTCCCTTTGCAATAGGCAAAACTTCTGTTTGTTGTTGATGGGGGTGTCATTGGATAAGCAGAGGTGTCAGATTTCAAAAGGGGGGAGATGCTCATTTCGCAGATTTTCTAGATGGTCACGTGATGAGCTTTGGTGGTGTGCTTTGGTGATATCAAATGAGCAATGTGTTTCAGGTCATGCTAGTCGCCGCACTGTTTGTAGTGTTCATTGCCATTGGTTCAGCGGTTATACCACTTTGGGAGGATCAGTTGACTTACTTTGACAGTGTTTACTTCTCATACATGTAACCCGAAAAACATTTAGAAAATTTGAAAAATTGGTTATTCAGGAGTCTCACAACAATCGGTCTTGGTGACATTGTCCCAAAAAGAATGGATTTCTTACTCCCAACTTTGATCTATTTGACTATTGGACTATGGCTGACCACTGCACTTGTAGAGCAACTGGCGGATGTTTTCAGACTTGTTCACTATGCTGGAAGGAGTATTGAGAATGTGAAAGGGGTAAGGGACACTTGTAGATCAAAAAAATTGATGGTACCTTATCAGATAACAGTCTGGCTTGGCGGTCGTCGTTTGTCAATGGGAGGTCTTATCAGTACAGTTTGCCGGAGAGTAGGAATGTCGGATAACCTTATCAGTAAGCTGGCATCTACTTACTTTCTCCCTTATCATCTCTTTTCCGATCAAATCAACTGGGACCGTACTGTGCAGGACGCATTGGATGGTAAAATGCCACCAACTTTGCCAATCTTCCCCTGGCACTTCACTGACTTCTTGGAACATGATCCTCCACTGATTGACTTGAGTATTGACTTGGATCAGATGGATGTATGTGTAGGTTACTTGCATGTCTTTGCTGCAACAACCTACTAACCCCCCATGGCTTTGGA
Organism: Caenorhabditis becei; assembly: GCA_900536315.3. Lineage (NCBI taxonomy): Eukaryota > Metazoa > Nematoda > Chromadorea > Rhabditida > Rhabditidae > Caenorhabditis > Caenorhabditis becei. Next base: position 272,097 of record LR539211.1, read on the forward strand.
ATGATGGTTTGCTAGAAAAAAGTAGAAAAAAATTTTTTCAGATTTTTTCAGAAACTTGAAAATAGATTTTGTAGTCGCTTGTGTGGCTAATCATACCATTAGAATAGTAAAAAAATCCAAGAAAAAATTTTCCGAAAAAAAAATTTTTTTTTGGAAAAAAAATTACACTATGTTTTCCCCAATTGCCACAATTCCCCCTCAATTTTAGGGCTCATTCTACTGCTCCAAACCGCTGTCGGCGAAGAAACAGAGAAGAGCAAGTCAAATGAGTGCTCCGGCGATCGCATGGATGCCTCCACAGGAAGAGGCGCGCATTCTGGAGCCTGAAAACAACATTCCCAACATTGATGCGTGACAAGTTGTTTTTAGAAGTGGGAAATTCGATTTTCTCCTAATTTTTGACTCGACTTGCCAATTTTGTGATACTGCTATTTCTCCTTTCCAAATATTCCCCGTTTCCCAAAAAATGTATCCAAATTGACCATGAATACCCAAATGATCTCCTAGTTGATAAATTTCAATAAAATAAATGAATTGCTCTCTTTTGTCACTTGTCTTGACACTATCCAACAAACTTCATATTGCACACAGTTGTCCAATATATTTGCACATCATTCACAGGCAACTTGTTAAAAATGTCGGCGGCCGCCTTTGATATTTGCTCGTTGAGAAAGGGGGATTTGCAAAGGAACGGTTTTCTTGGCTTGCAATGTTACATTACATCATTCTTTGCTAACTGGGAGCTGCTGAAAGCTTTTGGAATGGTCTAGAAGCTGATTTTTTGAAATTTTTTTTTCAGATTTTTCATCTTTGACTTGGTGCTAATTGGATTCTCAAAAAATTTGAAAAATGTCCTACTAACTTCAAAAAAAATTCCTCAACAAAAACAAATATGTTTGCCCCTTACAACTACCCAGGGAATGCTCCAGACATATACTCATTTTCAGTTTCCACTCGAATGATTTCAAGTGCATACTTTCTTGTTTTCCCCCTCTGTCCTCACAAACAGAAAAACATCGAGTTTAGTTTTTCAAGAATGTGTCCCCCCATTCCATTTTCTAGCATCTCGTTTTAACAAGAAGAAGAAAGATGTCGCGTTTGCGTTCTTTTGACATTTCGTTTCGGCTGTGTGTGAAAAAATGAAAATAAAATTCTCCAGGCGGCGAACACAGAAACTGCCAGCCAGAAAAAACGTTTTGCTTCCCTCGAACATATTTAGTATATGTTCCCTCTTTCATATCACTAACAATAATGTTTACTTTTCTAGGTGAGCCATAGTGTCGTCATGACAAAACAAGGATGACACATGGTTATATCATTGAAAATATATATGAAATGAAAAATCTATCCATCTATCATTGTTTCCCATTCTTCCTTCTTTGAATCCTTTTTTCCCATTTTTCCCAATTTTTCATCAATACCAGTAATGACTCACCATCAAATAAGTTTCATGCAAAAGTGCACCTGATTTTTGATCCACCCGTCCCTTCCTTTTATCAAAAGTTTGTCTTTGAAAAGCGTAATAGGATAGGGGTCATATCTCTTCGGATATCCAGTTTTCTTGTCACGCATTGAAGGGCAAATTGGTTAAAATACTACATTATGATCTGTGTTTTCGCAAAACCCAAAAACTAGAGTTTAGAGCTGAAAGCCAAGGCGGCCAAACATCAAATTTTGTTTTCTTTGATACCTAAATATTGAGGAGTATCTTCTTTGCTTAGAGATCGGCTTCGGATTATCTAGTCTCTAGAGAAAACGCCAAATATTGTTTTTATTGAGATCAGTTACCTCGCGCCAGTATTCTCTCGTTTTTATAGTTGTGATAGTGCCACGTGGCAAAAAAATTGAGAAATAGAACAGAACATTTTCAAAGTTTTTAAAAACGAAAAATGTTTGAAAAATAGGTTCTAAATGCCATGAAAAATGGGAATTTTAGGAAAAAAAATTGAAAAAAAAAACTTTTTTTTTGAAATTTTTTTTAAATTTTTCCTTTTTTTAAAATTTAAATCAAAATCGAAAAAAAATCTCAATTTGATTTTTAAAGTAAAAATTGAGAATAAAATATCAATCTCATTAAATTAGAATTTTCCCCTAGCTTTTCCTAAAAGACCAAAAAATCAACTTTCCGTGAAAACCAAAACATCACCTGATTCATCATTCATCATTTTCTATTTCACAAATTTCACAAGTTTTCGAATTTTTACGAATTTTTCACCACCCAACCAGCTGTAAACCACTGCCAAACTTCAGCCGCCGCCATAATACATACATAATTTTCATTAGACCAACCAACCAAGGACAGATAGGTTCTCCCTCCCGCTACCCGCCATATCCGTTTATGTGTTCGTTCCGCGAGGTGCTTTTGGTGCGTTCCGCGCGGAAAATGTGTATGCGGAAGACGGGCCGGGCCACACACACTCTCTTCCGCATAACTCCGGCCATCTGTCCGCTTTGCCCCCCTTCTCCCGCAAGTGGTTGGTGGAAAGAACCGAAGCAAGCTGTTCTATCTCTTTTCTCTGTTTAGTTCCAAAGGGTCAACATTGCAACTGCAACTTCTGCGTCTCTCCGAGCAGCAAATCACTCGGCTTTCTTTTCGTTTTCTTCTTGTGCCTCTTCTTTTCACACTTCTTTTGAATGTCATGTTTTTCGGATGTTTTTGACCTCTATGGTCACTTTTCCATAGGCAAAGGTGATCAGAGACCAGCACATTTTTCGGGGTCCCTCCAGAGGAGTCTGGGCTACAAAAGGGTAGTTTAGGAACTCGAAAAGTAGGACAAATTTATATAGAAAAATTTATATATTTCTCAAAAAACCGCATAGACCGAAAAGAGGATCAATCAAACCCATTCCTCATGCAAATCCAGAAAATTTTTTGCTCTAGTATTTTTTGGGCTACAAAAGCCAGTTCAGGAATGCGAAAAATAGGACAAATTTATATTTAAAAAATTTATATATTAAAAAAAAATTGTGAACCTATTTTTCCTAAAAATCCAACAAATCTTTATCTCCTGATATTTTTCGTAAAATTTTCAAAAATTTTGCTGACTCATATCTCAAATCAAAACAACTTTTCGCATTTTCCGCATTTTTTCGTTGTTCTTGCGTTTTTTCATTTTGAATGGAACAGTTGGTTTAGCACTCATTTTTTAGCTCAAATTTTTCGAAAAATCGAAAAACCAAAGCTTATTGATAAATCAAAAATCAAAAAAAAAATCAAAATCAAAAATTTTGGAAAAAATCAAAATTCCCAATTCTGATGACACCAGCCTCTATGTTTATCAATTCTGACGTAAAAAAGGCCCAAACCCTCCCCCCTTTCCCTCTCTAATTCTAGAAACTTGGTCCAGGTCAGCCAGACATAAACACCTCCCAGAAAACACCTTGTCACCTGCAGGCTTGTCGCTCCAAGCTGCCAGTTAATCTTTCGCTCATCTTTTTCATGTGTCATGTCGTTTTTGCGTCCCGAGAAAAAGAAAAACAAGTTCCGTTGCTCACCTCTTTTGGGGTCCCCCTTCTCGTTTGTAATTCGATCTTGGCATTGGCATGCGTTCCCGGGCAGGGAAAAAGAGAAATTCTAGGGAAACTAGGAGCAAAAACGAAACAAAACGACAAATGTCATTTAGGTTGTGTTTCTTCACTGCCACCACCTCCCAAAGCTTCTCCATTCTTCCCGTTTAACCATATAATCCTTTGGTGCCGATTGCCTCCTTATTTTCTTTCTATTCTCCTCACAAGAAGGTGGCAAGAATAGAGAATAAGAAAAAAGGAAAATAGCGCAAAAATTGGCGCCTATCCATTTTATAATAGGCTCCATTGGCTTTTCTATACATTTCCCCGTTGGTGAATCATGTTTGTCTAGATTTTTTTCTTCATTTCCTAATTGTTTTCTCCTTTTCCTTTTGAGACTGCTGCTGCCCTCCTTTGTTTCGCTGAATTTGGGAATGGTGTCTAGTTGACCGGAAATTAGGAACTTTTTGCTACTGGGAATACTTGGGAAGACGTACGTAGGCAGTTCGTTTTGTCTGGCGTTTGGAAATGAAAATAAACATTTCGAAACCAACACATCTTGGAAAACTGGATTCAAACTTTTCCCTAAAATTTTCGAAAAATTCCAGATCTCGAAAAATTTTGAATTTTTAACGTAGTTCTGGAATTCATTTCTTTTTCAATTCTTGAATCAGTTTTTTCTGGTTAATTTTGGAACAAAAAAATGAGCATGAAAAAACGTAAAAATTTCAAATTATTTTTACGAAAACAATTTTCAAGAATGTTGAAATTCTCAAAATTTTTCAAATTTTCTTATACATTTTTGCTGATTTTTTTTGAAACGTGAGTAAAAAATGGGAATAAACCAAAAATTAACAAAATTATTTTTTCAGAAAAATTTAAAATAAATTTGAAATTCTGAAAATTTTCAGATTTTTTATCCAAATTCTGGAAAAATGATTTTTCATTTTCGCGAAAATTTTCAACAGTTATTTTAAGAGCATGAGTTTGAAAGAAACGTAATAAATGTTTAAATTATTTTTCAGATAAAATTTTCAAAAATTGAAAAAAAAAATTTTTTTTCGATTTTTTTATACTTCTCAAACATTTTTTATAATCAAAAAACCACCGTTGTTTCAGGAGCAAAAGCTAAAAAAGAAAGAAAATAACGTAAAATTTTGAAAATTTTTTTTTCCAGATAAAATTTCCAAAAATTGAAAATTTGATTTTTTTTAAAATCTTTTTGAGGATTCTGAAATTATTTCATTTTATTTCATTTTCAATTTTCCTATTTCATTCAATTTTTTTGGAAAAAAAATTCTTGCCAAAAAATTTCAAAAAAATTATTTTTTTTCTCAAAAAAAAGTTCAAACTCCGTCAAAACCAACTCCCTAGAGCCCAAAATTTTATCAAAAGATCAAAAACTCTCTCCTTCTAGAATTTTCGAGTTATTTTCGTGTTCATCAAGCCATCCCACACCTGTTCCCTTCCCGAACACCCCAATCACATGTTCCTCCTTTCTGACCTCATGATCCTCCGCTCTAACTCGATTAATCACTATCATTTGAAACCAACTTCCCGTTACTTCGCATTTAGTGAGTGAAAACAACAAAACACAGTAATTCCCACGCAGTTCAAACAAAGATCGTCTGGCCTAAACCTAAAACATGTTGCGTCCCCATGTTTTATCCTCTTTCCGTCTACCCTGAGGTGGTTTTTGGGGGTTTTTGGGGTTTACGCAGGCAAATTTAGAGTTGATGACCTCATAATGACGTTAAAAGTGGTCCTTGACAATTAGGAAGAAATTCTGAACTATTACTAATATGGAATTTTTTCTCTTTTTTTTTTCTTTCTTTTGTGTTCCTTTTCATCTGTAACATAGTATTCCAGGACTCAACTTGGTCTGAAATAGAAGAACCTGCAAGATACAAATTTGCATAATCCGTATCGTCCAATCATGGAGGAATTCGACGAGAACAACCGGAAATCACTAAAGGTTCGTGCACTCTTGCCGCTCCACTTCCCCAACTTGCCCGCCTCTCGTTCTACCAGTTCAAAAAATGACTCCGCCCACTTTCTGGACCTAGTGTTTCGGAATCAGATAGGGGGAAGGAAAGGGTAGACAAAAAGGGTAGAGAAAAGGGCGCCCCTCTTGGAACGCTGTGAAATTCGAAGCGCCTATTCTCCCTTCTCTCCAGCCTCTGAATTTTCAACACACTATCACCTATTCCCTCCCCCCCCCCACCAAAAAAAAATTTCCATCCATCCCATTTCTAATTGGCATTTTGAAATTGGATTGGTGAGAGGTTTGAATTTCGTTTCCTTTTTCTTCCCTCCTACTGTAATCATGACGAAGACACATCGCAACCATCTTTTCAAGGTAAGTTCCTGGCGAAAACGCAACGTGCGAGGTGCAAGGCGAGGTGTAAAATATTGACTTTCAAACTTTCAAATCAACACAAACATACAAACTCAACTGTCGGAGGGGGGAAGTCAAAGAGTTGTGAGAAACCGATGACTTCTAAAGATGCTTCTAGAAACTGAATAGAGACAAAAAACTTGACACTGCGCTTTTTGAAAAACACGACTTTATGCCTTGGGGGCAGACTGACTTGTACACAAGAATCCGCGCACATAGTTATCACACTCTGGAGGAATGGAACTTGCGCTCGTCTCTCGTTTTTTTTTGTTCTGACTTGAAGTTTGGTGGCTAGTTAGTAGAATAGGAAGTGTTCAGTTTTTATGGTGTTATGGGTTTGCAAAGAGCCTGCTGGTACTGTTTTGGGAACAATTTCAAGCTTATCCTTTGCTACTGTAGTAAAATTTTCCAAGGAAATTTTCCCATGTCCTGTCAAATATTTCATAATTTTATAACTTCCAGGAACTCCAAGAATTCCCCATAATTCCCCAAAATTTACGAGATTTTTTTATGATTCAAAAAAGTTTTCCTACTGGAGCCCACTGCAAATTCCTTTCTCGGAAAAGGACCCGTAAAAAGTTTTTTTCCAAAAATTCTAGGAAGCCATAAAAATGCGAGCCTGATAGATTTACGAGCGACTTTGAGTTTTTGAACCGAACTTTTTTATGGGATTTTTTAGAAATGGTCCAGGAAAAAAATCAGGAAGTTCTTTTTTGGCCTAATCTAGCCAAAAAGCAAGTCATGCCTAATTGTGTGCTTATCCCTGTTCAGCCCGTATTTTTATATATTTAGCACCATCGCTATTTTCAAAAATATCGAATAACAGCCAAAAATTTGTAGTCATATCCATACACCACCCACATCACTCCTTATTTTCCCCCATTTCATTTCATACCTGTGATTTCCAGATGTTCACATTGTGTTTTATTGGGGAGGAATTGGGTTTAGGATAGACCTATTGAGAGCGCTAGTACGACATGAAATCGGCACTATAAACCTGATAATAGCATGTTTTACACCCTCGCTTTTCACACATCCATTCGTGCTAGCAGGGCTTTTTTGAATATGAATGGAATAAAAATTTGTTTGGAATGGGAAGTTTCGAAATCTTCAAGTTTCCCACGGCTGTAGTGTTTTCACAAATAAGCTTTAGTAATTCCACATGATTTCTCTTTATTCTCCATCACTTTTTGCTACGTTTCCCATAGCCACCGAACCGTAGAAGTAAGTACATCAACTTGCTTGCTTTTTCTCTTTCCCCCCACTAACATTCCCTTCTTTTGCTTCGTACATCATTTTCTTTCTTCTCCCGCACATCTTCTACTAGGAGTGTTTTCCTTTTCTTCCAGTACGGGTGGTGCTCTGCCCGATAACAAGATCACCTCAAAAATTCACATTTTTCTCCACACTCCCATTCGGGAGGTGGAGGAAAATGCAAATAACGACAAACCCACCGAACTTTTTGTTATTTTCCAATATTTCTCACCAAAAATACTGATACTTTCCATTTTTTCCAAGTTTGGTCAGAAAAAAACAGTATATAACAAAAACCACCCTTTTTTGTGTTGTGTTTATCAGGGAGAGTGTGCATGTCATTCGTTTTATCACACCACAATTCACTTTGGTCTCGGTCTCCCAACTTCCCACGTTTTTGTCAAGACGTAACGTTTTTTCCGGTTTTTTTTCCTGCTTGTCAGTCTTTTTTTTGAGTACTCATTTATATTCATTTCATTTTGCTTCTGACGCTGTCAAAACTCATTAAGTCAAAAAACACGGAAACTCAACAGCGTCTGAAGGAGGCGTTGGTCATCGCTTTTCTATTTTTGCCCCCATTTTACACATCCTGGACCACATCTTTCACATATCCTTGTCCTTCTAGAAGCCACGGGTTTTTCTGCGCTTTTCAATATCTCACCCTATAATCTAGACCCTATAATCTGAAAATGGGCTTTTGACACGCAAGATTGAGCTTGGGATAATTGCTTGTTGTAAACCACTGATTATTTTCTAGCTCTCATTTTGCACGATTCCAGTAGTCGCTTTGAACCTTCGGTTGCCAAAAAACCTTAAGAATTTCAAAAAAAAGTGCAAAAATCATCCAAATGTAAACTTTTTTTCCTCTATTTTATAAACATTTTTTCTTATTCAAAGTTCCCAAAAAATGCCCTTCCTTTCACGTATTCCCTCTTTTACGTCATCAAAATTTTTTCCCAGCCCTCAAAAAATGGGAACTCGAAAAGAGCGAAAGCTCACAATCACGACACCCGCCGAAGAGCCAACAGTAGTGGAGCCCCCGGCGCCGAAACATCGGCGTGCTTCACTAAGTGTCGCTTATCACCGATTACTCTCGTTCTCCTCGTCGCCCATCAAGGTATTCCGTATTCTGGTGGTGCAGTACGCAAAATAAGTGTTTGTCTAGTCTCTTGTTCACTGATACGGCCAGTAGTCATGCAAGTATGTAAATGCGAGAATTGAGACGATTAGGCGGGAAAGATCATCACGTGAAGTTTTCACGGATTGATCGTACATCAAAGTTGGGTGAGGGGGAGAGTATAATATAAACAACAAAAAACCAACCACCAACTAGAATAACTCTTTTCCCAAATGCAAAAAAGTCAAAATGCCAAGTTTACTAAAAATTATCAGAAGGAAAATGGAAAAACGCCAAGTAAGCAAACAAACCACTTTTCCACCTGTTTTCCACCTCTAATTGCCCTGTTTTTCAGAAGCAGAAAAAGGAGTACCGGGATGAGAAAAAACGCGTCAATGATGAGCTCCTATCAGCCCTTCGGGATCCAACAGTGGTGGTCATGGCTGACACATTGAAGATTCGTGGAGCACTGAAGAAGTGGAACCGGTATTATTGTGTGTTGAAGCCAGGATTGCTCATTTTGTATAAGCATAAGAAGGCGGATAGGGTATGTTGAAAAATGACGAAACATTTTAGAAAAACGGGTTTTCTAGGGTGACTGGGTGGGAACAGTGCTTCTGAATCACTGCGAGCTGATTGAAAGACCATCGAAAAAGGATGGGTTTTGCTTCAAGTTGTATCACGTAAGTCCTTGGAGCTTTGGTGGTCAATAACTAGGCGGTTTCAGCCCATGGACATGAGCATCTGGGGAAACCGCGGACCACTCGGACAATCCTTCGGAAGCTTCACCTTGAACCCCCTGAACACCTCATTCCTGATTTGCCGAGCGGCTAGTGATCAGGTGTGTATTTTATTTTTATCTTTTCCTTCTCTTATGTGTGTGTGTTCTTTGTGCAAACACTGCGAGCCTCTTGTCTCGTTCTTCAACCCAAAATCATCCTTTTCTAGGCTGGACGTTGTTGGATGGATGCTCTTGAGCTTTCCTTCAAGTGTACTGGACTTCTGAAGAAGACGATGAATCAGGTGGGTTATTGAGTTAAACTTCAACTTTTCAACTTCTTACAGCTTGACGGAAAAATCGAAGAAAACGGGCTAAATGGAGACCGACGAGAGGGATCCAGAATGTCTCGGGATTCAGATGGCGATGACGTCACAGCGGTCTCGGAAACTGATGCGGAGAAGCATTTTCAGGAGATTGATGATGTGCAGGATGAGGATCATGAAGATGGGAAGTTGTCAGAGACCAGTGACACTATCCGGGAAGCTTTCAAGGAAAGTGCATGGATCATGAGTCCTAAGGAAGTGGTGAGTGTTTACATGAAAGCCTTGGAACAAATTTCATGATTTACTCCATTTCAGTTCGGCCCAGACGGCTCCTTAACCGAAGAAGTTGGCGAAGAGAACAAGTCACTCATCTGGACCCTCTTGAAACAAATCCGTCCAGGAATGGATCTCTCCAAAGTGGTCCTTCCTACATTCATCCTGGAGCCGAGGTCCTTTTTGGAAAAGCTTGCTGACTATTACTACCATGCTGACCTTATCGCTGAAGCAGTGGCGGAGCCGGACCCATTCCAACGGATTGTGAAGATCACCAAGTTCTTCCTATCTGGATTCTACAAAAAGCCAAAGGGACTCAAGAAACCATACAACCCGATTCTAGGAGAGACCTTCCGGTGTAAATGGGAGCATCCCGATGGATCAACAACCTTCTACATTGCTGAACAAGTCTCTCATCACCCTCCAGTCTCCTCGTTGTTCATTACCAATAGAAAAGCTGGCTTTAACATCAGCGGAACGATTTTGGCGAAGAGCAAGTACTATGGAAATTCGCTCTCTGCAATCCTTGCCGGGAAGCTAAAGCTGACGTTATTGAACCTGGGAGAGACGTACGTTGTCAACCTGCCATACGCCAATTGCAAAGGTATCATGATCGGAACCATGACTATGGAACTTGGCGGAGAGGTTGTCATCGACTGCGAGAAAACCGGCTACCGTACTACTCTGGACTTCAAGCTCAAGCCGATGCTGGGAGGAGCTTACAATCAAATCGAAGGAAGTATCAAATACGGAAGTGACCGTCTGGCAAGTATTGAAGGCGCCTGGGATGGTGTCATTCGAATTAAGGGACCGGATGTGAGTGATACTTTATAACACTGATAATTTGATAGATGTTTCAGGGAAAGCGAGAATTGTGGAATCCGACACCGGAAGTCATCAAAACCCGTCTTCCGCGCTATGAAATTAGCATGGACGAGCAGGGCGAATGGGAGTCGGCAAAGCTGTGGCGCCACGTCACTGACGCGATTATGAATGAGGATCAGTATAAGGCGACGGAAGAGAAAACTGCTTTGGAAAACGACCAGAGGGCTCGCGCAAAGTCAGGGGTCCAACATGAGACCAAGTTCTTCAAGAAGGGATATACAGAGGACTATGAATATGTCCACGCTGAGTAAGATCCCTCAGATTAGAAGCTTCATCTAAAACTTCAATTTTTAGCTATCGCCCATGGGACAATAACAATGACATTCAACAAATCGAGAATGACTATGTTGTCAAGACAATATCAAAACACTCCAAGACAAAGGCAGGACCTAGTAACAATTTGGGAAGTGACAACACATCAGAGGCTAGTGACAGTGAGGAAGAAGTCATTCAGCCGGAGGTCAAGAAGAAGGTTGTGAAACCATTGGCATCAAAGCCGTTGGAGCCAGTGGTGGCGGATGAGAGAATTAAGGTTAACAGATTTTTTTAATACGAAATGCCTCAAATACCGTAGTTCCGCTTTTCCTTGAGAGACCCGCTCAGATAAAACCGCTCCATTACGAATTTCAATTCGGAATCATAATGATATTGTTACAACTCAAAAGTTCATCTCGCGCTCAAAATCGCATTTGCGCGGGAATACGAAAGACAGTTTCCGGCGCGTTTTTTTTTCATTTTCATCGTTTTTTCAACCGATTTCCGCACTTTTTCCACGAAAAATACCCTTTGGTTTTTTTGACGTAAAATTTGCGAAAATCGGTGGGAAAACCCATGAAAATGAGGAAAATTAGTGGAAAACAATGAAATTAACTACCGTACCAGCACAACACGTTTTGCGTCAAAAACTTTCGTTCGTTGCGAGACATCGTTCTCGCAAAAATGCGATTTTTAACGCGAGGTGTTAAAAATCGCATTTTTGCTCTCTATTTAGTACAGACTAGAAAAATCGCAACTTTTGAATTGCAACGATGATAGAAAATTTGAAAAAAAAAACCAAAAACTCAATTTCTCAAAATTTCAGGAAATGGAGCACAAATTCGACGTGGCAATCCGCCGAATGGAAGCTGCCAATGAACGCCAGTCTTCTCGAACCATTCAAGCCTTGCAATCCACACTTCTCTTCGTCTTCGTCATCACTTCTGTAGTTCAATCCATTTTCATCTACATGATGCTTCGTAAATAACTTTTTGCCATTAGAAAACTATGTGTCTGGATTCTAGTCTGAATTCTGAATTCTATTCCAAAGATTAACCCAAAACCGTTTTTCCAACCCTTCCATTTCTTTAATTTCTTTCTCCCAGTGCTTCCTGACATTGACAAATCTTTAAAAATCAACATTTTCCATTGCTCCTTCTCATTTCCATTTCTTCAAAACTCAACAATTATTTATTTCTCTCAACCATCTTGTGTAGTAATTGTGCCAACAGTCATTATACACATTGAATATGAAATAAATTGAATCCCCTGAAGAAAAATCGCAAAATCTGCCGGCCGAATCGTGGAACACAAATGTTTTATGATCGCATTATGCTCCTTTGACTGGTACATTTCAATAGCACATGTAGTTTTGTCAGGTGCCGCGAGGGATTGGGAGATTCCTAGTTTTTTATTAGCTGGGAGAGATTTTTTGCGAGCTTCCATTCATACTTTCCCTTTTTTCAAAAAATGTTTCACCAGTTTCGTATCCAGACATGTTTCAATGTTTCCAAGGCAATCCCACGTTTCTCGAAATTTCACTTTTCCTTTCCTCTCCGCATTTCCCGTTAGCTACGTTCGTAAAATGTCCCGACTAAAACATAATCCGAACAATTTTTAGCTCCTCTATTTAGTACAGACTAGAAGCCATACAATATCCCAATATCTTCTAAATTAGGAAAAGAATCCGATAGTGACATCACTTTCACACATCTGGCAGAGCACATAACACGTGTTCCAGTTCTCAAGATGTTCAAATGTTCGAATAAAATAGTGACATACAAACTCCAAACATTTTTTTCATGATTTTTTCATTTTTCCATCTTCCCAACACCTCAAAAAACCTTTTTTTACCCAGAATCTCCAAAAACCGAAAAAACACCTTTTTTTACTCATTTCCCTATCACAACTCATATCCAACTCATTTTCATATGTTATAACCATAGCTTGAAGCAAAAATTGATATGCATCTCATTTCCACCAAGCTCTCTTATCCGCTCGACTGGGTGATATCCGTCGGAAGCAGAAGGCGAGGGGCTTATCTGCAAGTTGTGGGTAACATTGATGAGAATGTGATAAAATACATGCGGCGAACAAGGGAAACAGACAGGGGAGTATATGATCTCGCAGTTCTGGAAAATTCCGAAAAAGTATTAATGGTATACAGAAAAATGCGCTGAATTCAATGGTGCCTTAAAAAGTTGCGGTTCTCAAAATATAATTTTATGATTCTTAAAACTTGAATTTTTTCGATCTGAATTCTATTATCGTTGCATCTGAAAGTTGCCGCTCGCATTCAAAATTTAAAATTGGCGCGCACAACATCTCGTATCAAAAACTACAGTAAGAAGTGTATTTTGCAGTGTTTTCTGGCTAAAATTGAGTTTTTCCGACTGTTTTTGAATGCATTATTGCATTTTTCGCATTTTCTGACAACACTTCACCCAAAACAGTCAAAAAACACTGAACATTGCCCCTCTCTCTGTAGTTTTTGCTACGAAATATCGGGCGCGCCAATTTGAAATTTTGAATGTGAGCGGCAACTTTCAGATGCAATAAGTTTTTTTTCGGAATTTTCCAGAACTAGGAGGTCATGTTTTTCTCTTGTCGAACTTGATGGTCTTGAACCCCTCACGTTCCAAAACATGAACCTCAACGTTCCAAATCCCTAGGAACCACTAGAACTCGTTCATTTTGACGCCATAGTGATCGCACAGTAGACTGATGTTATATCTTCTCAATTGAGTCTTTGACACTCATCCGAAGCCCTACAACTCGATTTTCAATCCCTGAACTATCAACCAGTCGTTTGTTACATTGCTATTTTCCAATACCCCAGCGAGCCTGTTCGAATGGGAACATTTTTGTTTTATCAATGTTATCCATTTTATCACAACCGCTTGCATCTATTGCTGTTTCATCTTCTCATTACCAAAAGCTCTGAAAACAATCCCGTTGCGTATGAATCTTCCCTTCCAATTTCCCGCCACTCAGCTCCGCCTTTTTTTTCCTCTTCACAAGCCAATTTCCGTCTGTGTCCCACTTGCTGACACCTGTTTTGGCTCCGTCTTTGACACAAAAATTGGTGGTGTGGAGCGTGTAGAGGCAGATGTTCCTTACGGCGCCCGGCACTAACTAAGACATCCCATTTGCAGATGCGAATGGGCAGAGCATTTGCACTATTTTTCACGCTTTTTAGTCGCGGTGCACATGTCTTTCAGGGTGGAAGTGTAGTAAACTAGTACCTAGACATTTTCAAGGAATACTGGGATTGAAGATGTCATTCGTACTAGCTGTAAAGAACACCCATTATGTAAATCACCTCGGATCACATAACCTTTCGGTTGAGGTAGTGGTTTGAAATTGGAATTTTCGAAAAGCTGCTCCTCTCTTTCAACCTACATCTCATTTTCTTGAATAAACCGGAAGTTGACCTAATTTGCGTGCTCCCTACCCTACCAATACCACACACTAAAAACAAGAACTTGGAAAAATGAAGAAGAACAAAATCTGCATTTCACTCGTCTCTCTCTCTTTGCATTCCTTTTACGTTTATTACTCGTTTTTATTATTCGTATTACTTCTTGCCCTTTCCAAGAGTCTCTTCATTGTAGATTCACTGGGTTCACCATGCCGGTGGAGAGAATGCTGACTCCACGTCCCGACGATCGGGATGCAATGGCCCGCATGGAAAAAGCGGTGAGTTTTGGGATGTAGACATACATACCGATTAGAAAAACATTATTCATGTTCCAGAAAGCCTTCATCGACTGCGTCATCAAATTCTTCAGCGACACCAACCAAATCTACAAGTTCTTCCTGTTCGGTTACATCACACTCATGATGCTTTTTGTCTTCATCGTGGATTCGAAGACATACAATTTCAAGGAGGTAGAGTTCAAGGGATCTGGGTTTTGGGTGAAAGATTACACGCAAATAAAAGCGGGAAATGGTTTCTGAGGTTCCTGAAGAATCTGAGAACGTAAATGTTCTCTCAAAACTTCTACAAGTAACTCTGAACACCCCTTAATGAAACCTTCGACATATCCCAGCATCTTGCCCCATTTCCAGATGGGAAACGAAGTCTACGGAGCTGTTGCTGTCATTGAGGCATCCCTTGGTGCCGCCTGCATCCTGGCTGTCTTCGGACTTGTCAGAACCCGTACCATGTACCTGGTACCTCTGCTCTGCCTCCAAATGATGATATTCATGTATGGCTTTGTCTACTACCTCTACCCGTACGCTCAAATGCAACAAAACCATGCTATCCTGGAACTCGGTATTTGGAGATGAACCGAATGTCCTACTGTCATTCCGTTTTCCAGGACGCAACTCCAAAAAAATGGACGCCTTCACCCAACTCCTCATCTTCGCCAAGTCCCTCTTCATGATCGTTCTCCGCATGTGCCCACTCTTTGTCCAGTTCCTCTTCACCGCCTTCACCCTGAAAGTTGTCGTCTGCATTGCTATCCTGGAAGTAAGACAAGCTCCAGAACAAGTGTCTACTCTACTTTACCCTGTTAGTTTTAGAACAACGACACCTACACCGAGTTGCCAATGTTCGAACTTCAAAGCTCCAGCTCCTCAAAGATCTCTTGCAACAGTCACATCTGGTCGTCTATGCAAAGAAAAGTGTCTTCCAGACGCCGTGAAGAGAATCTCGATCAAGTATCCCGTGTGCCAAAACGCGAATTCGTCTGTGAAATGTCCGCCAAGTTCCGTAGATCCACGTTCCCCAAGCCTCTCCCACTTCTTTCAACTGAAGTGGACATTGAAGTTTGAAGCTTCTATAACCACCATAATGTTCTAAATCCCCCTTCACAGTCCTAATCCTAACCTGAAACCAGAACCAATAAGGTTTTCAATGTCCTATTTCGCAATAGTTCCAACTTTTACAAAAGCCCTTGAAAGCCAGCCAAACCCCGATTTTTCCAACTTTTGCTATCTCACAATGTAAAATTTCAGTGGTAGAATCAAAATCATGTTTTTACAGCTGGAACCCGCTCCCCGCTCCCCAATTTCAAATCTCGCCCTTCCGATTAACATTTCCAGTCCTTGTCCTTTCCCCAATCCCTTCTTCTAATCCCTGTCACCAAATCCTTCTCATCTTGCACTATCCTGTAATCCTGCTGATCCACGCAAAATGTCAGATTCAAATCCGAATTCTATTTCTGTCTATTCCAAAAGAAAGTGTGAATCATCCCCTACAATCTCTCTCCATTTTTTTGATTAACCTTTATTGTGTCGCAAACTCCATTTACAATAAAATAGTTGGAACAAAATACAGAAAATGTCACAGTTTTCACATTTGTCAAAGATGAGATGGAATGGAAGTATATTTTAAATAGAGAGTGCAACAAGTCGGGGGGAGTAGGGGGAACATTAGGGGGAGTATTACGAAATAAAAAAGAAGAGAGAACGGGGGACGAAACAGGGGGAAGTTCTTCCATCTAGCAGTAGAACGCGATTTTTCTGAAATGACAGGAGAAAGGCGAAGTTACAGTTGATGAGAAGGAACTATTGAGATGCACGATGAGAACATTGAAAAGATAATTTTAAGACAATAAATATAAACAGGGCAGGGAAATGGTGAAAATGAAAGAAAAAATGTAGAAAGCAATAAGGGGAAACGGGAACTGAATCCAGTGAAATTCACATGAATTGATTACGAAGAAATTGAAATATTGGGGAGAAATTGACTACGACATGCATCGAAAAGCGTACTCCAAAATGTCAAAATCCCTCTCTAAAGATTGAGATCTTGGAATTTGGAAGAATGACTGTTCAGATGGCATGTTACATGAGAAAAAACAGGGACAAGGTCAGACACCATTAACCAAAGGCAACGGCGCGAAAAAGGGGACAATGGAAGGTGAGAGAACGAGTAAATTGTTGGGAAAGAAGGAATGGAAGACGGTGATGAACCGGAGTGAGGCAAGCTGCGGATGTAGTTACAGCTGATGACACAGTGGCTTGATGACACGTGAGTACTCGACGGTGCAAGATTATTGGACTTGGACTGAAAAAACGTTTTGGTGTTGGGAAGTAGTGTGGGGAGCCAGCTACAGTAAACCTAATGCAGTGAAAAGTGTTACAATGCCGTAACCTTCTAAGTACTGTAATCTCACAGCCGTTTGCTCAAACTACAGTAACTCTTTAGCATACCATAATCCTAATGCAATACAGTAACCCCATCACTCACTATTGCCCATTTTCATGAGATCCTCCATAGTCAGCATCTTCTTTGGGAATGGATCGAAGTTCTCGACGATGTAAATCTCAATCATTCCAGTGTAGTCCTTGTCGGCGAGATGAACAAAGAGTCCGTTGAGAGCCTGGTTGTCGCATCTCCTAGTCCGCATCATAACCTTCAGTCCAATCACATCATCACGAGTCAGCGGGGTGTTCGGGGTGGCAGTGATCTTGAATCCGTCAGCGGTATTGTTCAGGCAGCGGTTCAGGATAAGGTTGACTGGACGGTCGGTCTCGAAGAAGAGGCTCCACTCGGGCTTGATCAGAACGGTCTCGACGAAGAAGCGGATGTCAATCTCTTGCGGGTAGGTCTCGAACTCGGCGACGATGTTGGTGAGGGTGTCGTTTGGCTTGACAAGTCTGATCAGCTGTTGATGATCCACGGCTGAAAGTTGAGAAGTTATTTGAAGAGAGTCAAATCTCCCAGTTTACCTTTGAAGAACGAGTTCACATCAATGAACGGCGTGCGATTGCTTCTGGTGTGGTTGACCATTAGAGATGCGATCTGCATGCTTCCAATGGCTTCTCCGAATGGTGCTTCAATCCTGATGTACAGATTATCGGCCTGGAACAGCTCCGCATCCGGGCAGGTGACCTCCACAAAATCGTTCACAGCAGCAATGATCTGACGCCAGGAGAGCCGGAGAGTTCCAGATCCTTCGTTGTCAACAAGAATGTAACGTCGGGAGTTGGCGCACTTGGAGACTGAGATGGTGACGTTGGAGGTTGTTTCCAGAATGATTCCGAGAGGGAGGTGGTTGGTCATAGCTGAAAATGAAAGTAACTACTGGATACTTCTCATTTCTCAACTAACCTTTGTCGAAGATGTTTCCAAGTGGGTATTCTCTGACAATGTATCCTCCCTTGGGAACCTTGAACACTGGCTTGCTTCGGATAAGAGCACCATCATTTCCATCGGAGTACTTCAGCGAGAATTTCACTGATCCCACGGTCTTCTTGTTCGAGCGAACTCTCAGGTACAGGGCTTCATCAGACTCGTAGGTTCCGCACTTCGGAAGCCGGCTCAGATTCACAATCTTTCTCAGATCCTCGATCAGGACTATTCCGGCAGACTGGTGGGCAACGATCAGGACACGATCCTCTGGTTCGGAGTGGCGGCATCTGCTGAGGGAGATGGAGACTGGAGCCAATGTCTGGACAGTCATCTGAACGGTGAAGAGTCCCGGATCATCTGAAAGATGCCAATGTTTTTCTATTTTTCCCGTAAGTTGGCTTACTGAATGCAGCTGTGTTGACAATCTCCATGATGTCTGCGGAGTAGACAGTCTCCTGAATTGCTCCTTGGGCGAATGCAAACACCTTGTCGAAGCCCATATATTCATAATTCGGAGTGTACGTGGATGAGATGTAGTGCTTTCCATCAGACTTCTTGTGCTCACGGCACGAGAAGACAGAAACGTGTCCGGAGATCGCGTCTCCGTTCATGCTGTTCACCTTGATCCACCAATCAGTATCCTTTGTTTCATCGTCAGCAGGGCACTTTTCCTGGCGCATGTGCCAGAGATTGGCACGGAGTCCGAAGTTGGTTCCGTTCTTGATGAAGGCGTTGAAGCCACCTTGTCTCCGGCACTTGGCAAAAGTGACATTCGCCATTGGAACTCCATTGATAGCCAGGCAGAGTGTGTGTGTTTTCTCATTGTTGATGGCTAAAATTTTAGACTTGGAAAGCGTCAAATCCCTTCGCCCCCACCTAAACAAGTTCCAATTCCAAGCCCCCAGCCTCCCAGCCACTTTTCTCTTCCGGAAGCAGTCAAGTGCATCCACTCTTGTTTTAGTAGCAATTCCCAGTTTCCCCATTTGTCATTCCCGCATTTTCCTTTTTTTTCGGTCCCCCTCGCTCTCTTTGAAATTGCTCGTAAAACGCCCTGAACCCCCCAGGGACCCTCCGACCGACAACTGTTCTCCGTCCTCTTTCTTATTTTTGTTTTCCGACTAACATTACAGCTGCACTTTGCCAGTCGGGGAAAGAGATATGTACATATCTTCCCAAGTTCTTGAGAGAAATTGAAAGAAAAGAGACATTGAAGAAAGCGAGATGAGGGTTCAGGTTCAGGATTGATCTTTGGTTGTGGGAAAAGGAATGAACCCTGGTTTTCACACGTACGTCCTTTTGCAGAAAACCTTGCAATGCCCTTCGGTCGACAACTTAAAAGGACACCCTCATTTCGGCATCAATCTCCCTAGTTCTTCGCGCAGACCACCCACGAACAAAGAAACCCCCACCGTCAATGTTAATGGAGGGCGCTGCGGCGGTCTAGACGACAGATGTCCTTCCGCCGGTTCCCATTTGTTCATGGTCATCCATCTGCCAATGAGAAAAGAAAAGAGGGAGAGATGTTTCAATGTGAGTGTCCTTTGGCGCTGAACCGCTCTCTTCTCCTCTCCACCCGATTGCATTTCATTTTCAAAGGGCAAGCTCATCCCTCTTCTCTCTCGCCAGAGGAATTTTCAAAGAGGAGTCTCCGGAGAGAGAGAGTTTCCTGCCAGCGCCTGCTATTTCTGTTTAGAGGGTCAAAATGTTGGGCCGACGGATCATTTGCTATAGCGAGGGTTTGGCGCCCGAGGGGCTGCATTTTTTAGTACTCCTGGCGCAGAAGAGAGTGGCCTCTAGTCCTTTGGGAGGATTACGGTAGCTGCCTTCCTCGTCCCAAAATTGGCATAAGGAAACCCTTCAAACCTTATTATCAGAGGTCCAAAAGGATTTTCGGAAGAGATTATTCTGAAAACCAAAACATTCAAGGAACAAGGTTCAAACATTGAGTTACAGTACTATATTTCCGTAGGGATGCGGATTTCTCAACGCAAACTCCTAGAATAGGGAAATTCAGTACTGAAACTAGAGTTTCAGAACGTGTCCTTTGCACGTAGCGGATTTCAGACGGATCCCAAGAAAAAATCCAGTTGGATTCTAATTTATGAGCCTGTTGGGCGTTGTCCTGCCATATTGAACGACCTACCGTAATCCCTCGGCTGTCGTGCCACTCCAGGAAACCAGGAACCCC
>LR539211.1:292127-322787 GCA_900536315.3 Caenorhabditis becei
GCCCACCCGTCAGACCTACAAAAATGAGAATGTTTGAACACGTGTTGAATTGCCCCCTGGTTTTTGTGAAGCCATCTGGAATATGTACATGCACATGCCAAGTACCTACAGCTGCTGGATTCTAGAATCTACCGTAGTTCTGAGGACAAAACATGAAAACCAAAAAAACCAAAGAAAAGGTTAACAACCAAATCAACGACTATTCAACTACATGTGTCAAAGGTGTAAAAGACACCTAACGAGTTCACGGAAAAGTCAATCAGTTTCCAATTCAACCCTGATTTCTAGTTTCCCCAACAAGAAACTTTGGTCTCCCCTCTTTCCGTTATCATTGTGTTCACCTGCCAATTGCCCTCTCCGTCGTCACATGGTCCCCCATCTTGATAACCCTAACGAACTGATAAAGGTTATCGATGTACGGAACTGTCTAGAACACTCGGTTGTAGTACAATTGGACTTGGACCTCCCAGTTCCCCTTTCCCCTCTAGAACTGACCGAAATCCACTGCGCGAGCGAGTCCGACTCGAGCCGTCCAGACTTCAGTTCCGACGACATTGAAGGCGATGTCCCGGCGTCTGTCATTCCACGTGTTCACTGCTGAATCCATGACGGGTGTCTCGATGATCTCATCGTTGTGTTGGCTCCGGACGCTGGACGGCACGCACTTGAAGAGATTGAAGACACCTTTGGCTGGTTCCTCGTTGGCGGCAAGGAAGATTCCGACTCTGGAAATGGGAATTGGGGGTTTTGAAGAGGGGATTTAGGACTCACGGTTTCCGATGGCAGTGGACGGCGTCGCCACGAGCCTTCTCCATGGCCTCGTCAATCCGAGCCTTGGTGAGCTGCACGGATCCATTTCCGAAGGTTCCGACGTAGGTGGATTCCAGGCACGAGCCGAAACTGATGTTCACTGGAGCCGATGTGGTCAAGTTGATGCAAATGGACGAGTCGGCGGAGAAGACTAGGTTGCTGATGAAGGAGACCGGAGCAAAGACGAACCGGTCTTCTTCATTCCGGTCAAGCTTAAACTTGATCGGCCCGTCGTAGGCGTCGGCGAAGACGGCGGCTCCGAGGAGCAGCAACAACAGTCGGAACATCATCTGGCTCGGCTCGTCCCCCATGACAACTGAAGGAACAAGTTGCGTACCTCGACAAAGTAGGCGGAGCTTCCGCGCGCTCTTCCGAGGCTCCGCCCCCAACGGTACGAACTAGAGATTGCCCCGGAGTGAGGGGAAAAAGAAGGTCAGCGGAAAAAAGGTTTCATGGCACGCCTGGGTACATCTCCTTTGAGTCAGAGATAAGAAGATTGAGCGCAACAATGTGCTTGTTTCAGATGGAACGCCGAGGTACCGGAAACGGATTTCAGGGGGGAATAGACTGATTATTACGTAAGCAAAGGAACGGGAAGTGTTAGCGGTTTTTTGGATTGCCTATGGAACACCCGGAGTGGACAAAATTCGTCAGTTGGAAAACTTGCCCTGGGCAAGTTTTGACGCACATGTCGCACGTAGAAAATGATAAAAGTGCACTTTTCTTGATGTTTAATCGGAGGAAGAAAGTGATAATTCGTTCGTCGTGGATTCCTGGAGTTTGATAAGAGTGTTTCGTTGAAATGAAATGAAATGCCAAAAGAATACAACTGCCATTTGAACATGGGGTTGGTTGATGACTTTTCTTCCACCTGCACTGCACCTGTCGTGAAATTCAAATTCCCCCCTCTTTTCTCTTCTCTCAATTGTCTCCCCGCGTCGTTAAAAGTGCAAAAACGCCTTGAAGCGCAATTTGACGGAAAAGGACACTTTTTTGAACGGGTTTTTTGAAGCGAACATACAGAGTACAGGTTTTTGAGGTGGAAGGAAGAATGGATAACCCACTAAATTGCCATTGCCTTTTTTCCCCTGCTTCCCTTGAAAACTGATCTGTTCTTTCTGCAAATCTTGCGGTGTAGAGAGCAAAAAACCAAATTATGATCATTCAACACGTAGGGCGAAAGCGTCTGACCAAAGCTCGTCTGGAGGCGAGTTGAGCCCACTAAACTTGCGGATTCCGACTAAAACACATTGGGATTATCTAGAGTCCGGAAGTGTCGAATAAATGTCAAAAGATTTTTTTCAGTTAGTCAGGAAAAAAGATCTAAAAATATTTTTTTTTATCTTTGAAGACGGATTATGATGGCGTTATCCGTGTTGAATTTTTCGATTATTTTTTTTTGGAGTTTCTGATTGGATACAGTAGGAAAACATGAGCTTTGAAGGGAAAAATAGACGTTTTTCTGCTTGAAAAAATTTTTTTCCAGATTTGTCTCATTTTCGTGGGATTTTTTTAAATTCCAGATTCCAAATCATTATTCCTTCTCCCCAACACCCGACTTTCTTCTCCTTGACAAACCAACAAACGTTTCGGAGACGACCAAGGGACCACTCGGATCGCAGACTGATAGCGATGAGATGAACCGATATGAGGATATCGGCACTGATAAAACAATCGCTGCCGGTGCATAGTGACAACTGAACAAATAATTGTCTATAGTTTCTGCCGTCCGTCCATCGGATCAGCCGAATGCGTATAATCCGTATTTCCTATTGGCCCTTCTCAGACGATGCGTGTCATTTATTTTTGTAGATGGATATGAACCATATGGACTTGACGGAAAAGATATGTGAAATGAAATTAGATAAGAAATAACATCTGGCAGATGAAAACTGGCCAACTGTTCAATACCGTAACCCGACACGATCCAGACCTACATCGAAGAAAACCAGACGCCCATTAATTCCCCCCACCCAGACCAGGTTCGACCTTGCAATGAACCTTGAAGCCTTCGTCCAACCATTGATCTTCTTTCGTCTCCTCAAAAATTCCTGCTTTAGTCGATCCACTTTCACTTTCATCCATTTCGTCTGGGGACATTGCAATCCCATTCTAATTTCCATTTTGCCCAGCGGCAAGGAGAGAGAGTGGAAAGTGCAATGCATTCCATTGTTTACGCAGTGTTGCGCAGGCTAAAAGTGCACATTCGCGTTTGAAATTGGCACGGAGATGAATGTGGAAAACGAGTGGAAAGACGGACTGGATGGATGGTGTCATTGGAAAGAAATTGATGGTCTTGTCTTTGTGGGTGGCGAACAGGCTGCCAACATGTAAATTAGGGGTAAAGATTGGCTTTGGATGGAGAGAACAATTGGATTGACCGATGGTTCTAGAATGTTCAAATTTGGAAATTTCATCATGTTTCCCAAAGAAGATACCGTAATTTGAGAGACATTTGTGTACTTTTAGTATTCAAAGGAATAACTTCTCTCTCATCTCTGTCTAATAGCGAAAAATCTGGAGAGTATCACTTTTGTAACACTCTTTCGAATTATCAGACCCACCATATGACTTGCCGATAAGAGTACATGTATGGTTCGATTGACGTTCAAAGTGCGATTTCTATGCCAATATGTATTGAAGGCAGCCGTCTCAAGGCACCAAGTTTTATTTGACTGAAACTTGTCAGAAAGAGTGATACGGGCACCATAATCGAAATCCCAGAGTTTTTTTGCAACCTAAAGGCTGCTACATGCGTAGTAATGTGCCGAGAAGCATGTTTCTAGCACTGAACTTGTTATCAAGAAACCGTTCAGAGTTGGAAACAGGCTTCCAGGCGCATTTCATGCATGTAATAGCTGTTAGAAAAATTTTCAGCTGTGAATTTTGACAATAGGACACCATCCCACTCTTTTGACAAGTTTCAGCCAAATATCGTTTGGTACTCTGACGAGCGAACCTTTCAAGTCCAAGTACTAACTTTTAGGAAAAAAAATTCATAGGGTGGAAGAGGAGTTTTTGGTGAGTACGATACTACTTTCAAAATCTGCCGAAGAGACCTCTAAATGGGTTAACTACCAACTTGAAAGCTCAAAATCGCAGTGGAAATTACGTGAAAATGGTCTTTTTATCATTTTCACTGCAATTTTGAGCTCTCAAGTTGATAGTTGACCCATTTAGAGGTCTCGGTAGCAAATTTTGAAATTAGATTCGTATTCACTAATAGATCCTCTTTCACCCTTTATGATTTTTTTCTCAAAGTTAGCAGTACCTTAACTTAAAGGGATCCCTTGTGAGAGGCTGTCATTCAATACCATTTTGATTTAAAAATGCACTTTGAAATCCACTCAACATGTACTTCTATCAAAAAGTCATCTAATGGGTCTGATAATTGGAAAGAATATTACAAAAGTAATAATCTTCAAATTTATCACTATTAGACAGAGATGAGAAAGGTTCTTCCTCTGTAAACTAAAAATTCACAAGTGACACTGTCCATTCATTAGCACTGGGACTTAGAGTTCTGGTAATCCGCGGTACAAGAAAAGTACTCTTCTGAGTAGTACGCCGCAAGTAATAAAAACTGCTGTACTAAAAAGAGTGGCTTTTATCTTGATTAAATGGATTCGTAACGCGAGAGAGATCCGTTTTTTCCTCATATAATTTATTTAGAGCTAATCCCAAAGGACTCTGCATAGTAAAGCTAATCTCGAGAGATGGAAGAGATCAACATCCATTTTTTTGCTAAAAGGGCAATTCGTACAATGCCCTTTTAGTCAAATTGTGGCTCGCGTGAATAGATCTCATATTCTTCGTTACGAACACATTCTTTGGTCACGCGTCGAGGGCACGCCTATTTTAGACTCGCTTCCGCGAGCAACTCTAAGATCTCTCTGCCTAGAACTTCTAATAGGGCACGCTTACTTTTCAGTTGTGTACAAAAAAGTGCAATCAACATGCGTGTCGAGCGCACGTCTGAGTCAAAGATTAGAAGAGATTAGAATACGCCTCGCATACTTGATTAAATTCAATTCGAGCGCAGAAAAAGAGAGAGAGAGCGGATTTGGGGTAGAACGCAGAAAGTTCTTTCTTAAAGTGTAACCGCGCACAAAGTGCAAGAAATCGGAAGGATTTTTTACTTGATAGAATTTTCTGAGGGACTATGTTACATATGGAATATCACAAGGGGAAAAAAGATAAGCCCAATGCGGGGCTCGAACCCGCGACAACCAGATTAAGAGTCTGGTGCTCTACCGACTGAGCTAACCGGGCGGCGACAGTAGCAACTTTTCATCTTCCCTACATTTCTCGCAACACAACCGACCTATTTCTCGTTTTCATTACGACAGTGTACTTTATCGCCGCGGGGTGTCTTGGGGGGAAAACGTCTGCAGAAAGGGAGGAAAAAAAGAGAAAGAAGTGGCTGGCAGGGTAGGGGTGTAGTTTTCGTAGTATGGACTATAGCTGACAGGGAAATTTGAAAAATTAAAAAATTAAATAAAAACATTTCACAGACTTTGATGATTACCAGAAGCTGAACAGAAAACCTGAAAAAAAAACTAAAATTGAAAAAAGAAAAAATTTTTTTTCAGAAATTTTTTTTTAGATTTCACCGCAACTAACCTCGTTCCCAACATCAAATCTTGAGAATTCAAAATTTGGTTCATTTATCTCTTTTTTTCCCAAATTCTCAAGGACAAGACACTTTCCCTTCTACCAATTTTTATCGTTCCGTTTTCGAATAAAACCGAAACCACTGCCTCGGTCTTTGATTCGTGTTGCTTTCTGTTTTTGTTCGATACAATATAAATTTCTTCTCTTCCTTTCCGTTTTCTCAAATGAAATCATTATAATAACGTCATGTTCAACCCAAAACGTCATGCACCCAAAGTCCTAGCAGATAAATACAAAACCAAGGGGGGTATTCTTGATCTCTGGCTTTTTTTTCTTTTGTGAATAGTCTCCGAAACAAATATAATGTATGTGTGAAAGCATCCTAAAACTTTTCTTTGCTTTCCCTTACACATCTTTCCTCCCAAAATTTGAATTTTTATTCAAAACCTTCTCCATAAAAAGCCAAATCTGCTCCATAAACGCAAGTGCAATTACCAATTCTGGACGGCTATAAAATGAGATTGCACTGCTCTGCTGATGGATGAGAAAGGTCATGTCATTGGGTAGTCGTCTCATTTGAAAATGGTAATTTTCACTCCATTGTCCGGCTCCGATTGGTTTTTTCATTTGCATTTTTTTCATTTTCATTTGGAAAGATGAAAGGGAGATTTGAGAGATAAATGGATATAAATTGGTATAGGGGGACTAAAGGGTTACGGTAGCTTACACACAAATCAGAATCTGAAGTTTTGCCTATTTTTCTAGCATGTACCCATTCCAATTGACCTCACTCTTCCCAATAAAACCCGAATTATTTACCAAGTAGCAAAAAAAAAGAATGCTCGATGTGCTCAATGGGTACACACCGGAACAAAGATCATTTGCTCAGTTTTTCGATGATTTGACGTATTTCTTCAAATTAAACAAAAAATTCGGGGCAGGCTAGATTTATTTGCGCTTTTTTGACGCTGCTTTTCTTTTCTTTTTTCAATTTTCTCAGAACCCAAACCCATGTGATTTTTTGGCATTTCTGACTCATTCTGACTTAACAGAAATAAACAAATTCTTAGAATCACCACAACAAACAACTTTCTGAGATCTTGTAACCGAATAACCACAAACAACATTTCTGACAGCATTCTGATGTGATATGTTCTTCCTGGTCTATTTTTACACTTCCAGCTGTCTCTCACTTTCTTCTTTTGGGTTGAGTGATATGAGCCAACATATTCAAGGGGTCTTTTTGTCGGTACGGACCTTTTGATCATTTTATCACTGGTAATTCACACACAATGTCATCATTCTATCCCTTTTCGGCTTGCCGACTTTCAAATGGTTTGGTCGACGTGGAATTCCCACGTTTTACATATTGACTCGTTGGCGCCGCTGCACACAACGCCACTTGGACGACACTTTCGACGTTGAGGGGGGCTGGGGCTCATATTGTATTCAACAGTCTTTGTAGACGGTCGTGTCTTTACCATTTGGTTTTTGTGAGCTAGAAGTCTAGTCAAATGAGCTGAAAAGCTAAAACTTTTTTAAAAAGTGGTTGAGTCATTAAGCTCAAAATTTTTGAAACCATTTTTTCGGAGTATGACGAAAAAAAAATTTTTTTTTCAAATTTTCCGATTGTCACCAAAGAAGACTATTGGAACTTTGCAGTTCTGAAAATTTCAGTGAGATTCCTAAAATTTTTACTCAAAAAAAAATTCACCCTCCATTTTTGCCTATTTTCACCCCTCTCCCACCAGTTCAAAAAAACCCCCAAACCAAAAACTTCCTACAAATATTTGTGAGTTATTAAAATTTCGTGGGCGTAAGCATGGGAGGGTGTGCTGATGGGATTATAGTGGGTAGGCTCCTGTCGGGAGGGCCGCCTTGAGAAGGAAGCGACTAATGTTGGCTAATGGATTAAAATTTTGGAAGGAGAGTGGGTTGTGAAGCATTTTTCGCAACTTTTATTTGAAGTTGAATGTTTCTAGGTTAGTATGGTTAGTATTAGTATTCCCCTCTGATCCAGAAACCCGACTGATCATGATCTTCCGCTGATAGTTCGATTTTCGATGTTCGATGCAACAATTGCAACAATAGGAAATTCCCACGATTCCTATACCCGAGAAAAGCATTCCTATTGTTATTCCCACATTTTCATACAATAGGAAAATGTCTACCTTTCAGTTTTTTTTTCAAAATAGAAGTGAAGGCCCAAAAAATTCCAACATTTTCCCTAACTCTGCGAATAAAAAAAGCGGAGAAGGAATCCTTTCAAAATCGAGTTACTCAAAAAGCCGCGTTTTTCATTGAAAATTTCTCCCCCCACGTTTCCCCCCCTCTTCTTCTCGTTTTTCTTCCGACTGCCCTCGCTCTCCTCCAATTTCGGCAACATACTCCGCCAAAAAAAGTTCTCTTTTTTTCATCAATGCCCTATTCATGTGAGTATCGACCTTCAAATCGTTCTAATATTAGATGCAATCAACAACACCAAAGAGTGTATTCTTATCAGTTCTTTCTTCCGATCATCCCCTGCTTAGCCGAGGGAAATGAGAAAATGGGAAAATAAACAATGTGTATAGGTTTTTGATAGTTCATGCTATATATTGGTGGGTTTAGGGTCCCGGGATTCAAAATCTCTGCCGAAGAACACCTGACAAAGCTTCACCCGTTCTCTCTATTCCTTCGAATAATGATGTCTTTTGTTTTAATGACCTTTAGGAAAAGCTCCCGCTAGCAAAGAGTTCAAATTCCAATTCGTCCTGTCAAATTGATATGAACTCAATGTTCAGGAATGATGAGAATTGACTACTGATTAGTTGGTGACAGTGAGGTGTCAATTGGTTTGCATACTATCACACACATTTTTCACACTTTTTGCGATTTATGTGCCGGTTTTGTAACGGAACTTTTTATAGAATTTTTTGGGGTAGTCGAGACAAAATTTAGGACAAAAAATTTTTTTGACAAAAATAAAATTAAAAAAAATTTTTTTTTAAATTTTTTTTTTGAACTGGAGCTTTTTTCGGGATTCGGGATTTTTAAAAAATCTGAATTTCTCATCTAGCCATTCTGAAAAAATTGAAAAAAAATAATTCCCAACTTGTCTCCACTCAAACTCACATCCCAAACACCATTTTCCCACCCTCCCCCGCGGAGCCTAAACAATAGGTGACAAGCCGCGCACAATACAACTTTACCCGACCGGTGGGGTTTCGTTCTGGTCATTTAACCGGTCAAACGGAAAGATCACGACAAGTGTGAGATATGTTGCGGGTTGTTGGTGTGCGAGATCGAAAGGTGCGTTTTCTGTAGTGTACACAACAAAAATCACCCGTGAACTTTTCATCTTTTTGGTAGGAACAAAGGAATTTTTTTTTTCGGAAAAATTATTTGGATCGCGATAAAATTTAGAAAGTTGTAAGGAAAAAAACAAAATATTTTTGCAAATTTTTTTCTAGAAAAAATAAACCTCGTGATTCATCTCTCTGATAGCTGAATTGCCATATCTTTCAATAATTTCCGTGACTTCTCCCCAATTTTTTCTCTCTCCTCTACTTCTCTACCAATTTACCGGAAACTAGAGAAACAAAAAGTGGTTTTGGAGGGAGAGAGCGAAAAAACCGCCGTCTTCACTTTTTATGATCGCTGGCAATGATAAGGATGATTAGGTTTGTGTTGCGTCGACAATGATCCAATTGACGTAATAGCTCAGCATTTCTGCGTTGCCCTCGGTTGATGATAAACATACTTGGTGTAGTTTGGGGGTCGGGGTGGTTTTCCGATGATCTAGTTTTACGTACGCACTGTGGGAAGTGGGATCCTAAATTTTAAACTTAACTCAAAAGCAAACATATTTTTCAAATTCTGAATTTGAGTACCAATCTGATACTGTTCTATTATCACCTACAGTCTGTATCAAAAAAGCACAACGGAGCAAAATAGCAGGGAGCCCCAGTTAAGCTCATTTGTGTCGCACATCATGTATGTCAACATGGTAATCCGCCTGGCGCCACTATTTTCTTGCACTTTTTCCAAAAACTGCTCGACTCCATTCTGTTTTGTTCTTCTGTCGGTTTTATGAGAGCCGCTGCTCACTCGAGATTTTTCTTGGCGAATTAAACAAATAGTCAAACCGCAAAAATCTCGTCAGTGGATCTTGTATACTGCCAAGTGTGATTTTGATCTGGTAACTTGGAAAAAACTGTGAAAAATAGCATTTTTCTCAATGACTCATCCACTGTCATTTCGCAACACCAAAAGTTTTCTTGTTTCTGGAAATTTCTTTCCTCAAATTTTGCCTATGACTAATGTTTATACATTCCGTCAGCCTTTCCCAATGTTTTCTTCGTATTTCAACATTCAAGTTCTGTTGTCCTTCAAATCAACAGCTTTTTGTGGCTAGTACTCGATTTTCTAATTGCAAATGGTCATGGCCATGAGAGAATGCCGGCTCTAATGAGTAGTCAGATATGAGCCCTTTCTGCAGTGCACTCTAGCTCCGAATTTCGGTCGGAACATGGGCTTAGAGTAGCCTGGCTTGTTATAATAGGTATTTAGCAGAACCTGGTAGCCAGTAAGTTGCTCAGTTCAATTTCAAGCTCTAAAACCACCAAAATTTCGGCCCAAAACTGCCCTATTTCATCACCCCTTGAAATTTCGCAATAGCAATGCCCCGCGTTGAGTCACCGGAAAACGTTCGCCCTTGCATAATTTTCGCATTATTGCGTTAGGTCAATCCTGCCGCAGAAGCCTCGAGAACCCATGTCATTCGTCTTTTTAGTCTCTGGGCTTGAGGGTGATGAAATCTATTTCGCAATCCGAGAAGGTTTCGCAATAGCTTCCACTATTTCATAATAACCAGCACTCGATGAGTTATTCGAAAAATGTCGAATCTAGAAGGTTCTTTCCCATTCATTCTTTTGAAATGGCCATCTGGTTGCTGTTTGAAAAACATAAAAAATGAAGCAGGTGCTTGTTTCGCAACATTTCCACCTATTTCGCAATAACTTTTAGCAGTCAGAATTTATCTCTATAGTTCATCTCCTAGCATTTCCCAACAGCAGACGCATTGATATAATGATCATAATGCCACTAAGAGGTGGCAAACGAACAAAAACAGGTGGTCCGTTCCCAGCGACAGCTGATGCTTCTCCTCTACCCCGTCAATTACTTGTATTTTGCTTTTCCCGCTTCCGGTGGCCTAGCCGTTCCGAAAAGTGTCCTCCCCTTCGAATTCCCAACATATTTGGTGTGTTATCAGCTCCCGCAGAGACAATACATTGGTAATCAAATTTTGCACAACAGACAGTGCTCCTCCTACAAACATTCTCTTGATTTCTCGGCAAGTATTACGTCGATTGACGCCATTGATATTAAATTTTATCAGATATTGGAAAAAAGGGGAAAACCAACCACAAAGAATGTTCCCTTCAGTAGTTTCCCCCACTCGGAAACCTAAAACCTTTTTCTTTTCCACTCTGTAGGTAAAAGTAACATTTTTCGGAAACCCCATCGTTTTTTTGTGCGAGGTGTTTTACCTTTCCACTGTCTACCCGTGTACTACACACTTTGCTTTTCTAACGGCTTTGCGCTTCCGCAGTGTTCTGCAAATGTCGTCTGTATTTGTATTTTTGCTCTGCAACTTAGTTTAAGGAATTTTTTCTTCTTTTCTCACTTCAAAAACTTTTGTCCTTCACACCAGAACCTTGAAGTTACTTCTTTCCCACTGATACTCATCTCCTTTGACAGGAAATGATACAAATCTCCGACCCAAAAAAAGGGGAAAACAGCAAACAAAAAACAATCAAAGTTTGGTTCTAGTTTTTGCGGAACTTGAACATTTGGGACCAGGGAATTTCGAAATTTTTTGGAGAGGGGTGGGGGTTGTGAAATTCGATCTTGTTGTATGTAGCAACCACTAAAGTGCGCATTTTTTTGGTGAAACAAAGCACACAATGGGGGAGTCAAAGTGGACTTTCTCTGGGGTTTTTTCTAGTTTAGATGGTTTGAAAAATAAGACGATTTTTGAAGGTGAGTGAAAATTTTTAGAATTTTCTATTTTCAAGTGTTCTGGAAAATAAGAAAAATATTCTTGAAAGTGGAAATTTCAAAATTTTGAAAATCGATTATCGTAAGTCCTGAGAATAGAAATTAACTATTTTTTCAGTTTTTTGAATTTTGAAAAAAAAAATATTCAATTTTTTTTTGCAAATTTCATAACTTCTACATTTTTTAAAAACTGCAACAATTCTCGCTCCAAGCCCTCTATTCTCCCACCCAATCCTACTGTCATAGATACTGAAGTGACTTGTTGTATGTATTTCAAGAGTGGGATGGTACTTAGAACGCCGGGGGAACACTTTTGCTGCTCCTGCTTCTTGTTTTGTTTGTCAAGGAAACAAGTTGATCCAATCGTCCCTTCTTTGCCATTCCTCCTCTCGTCCCCCCCCCCCTTTTAAGCGTCCTGAGAAAAAGAAAAAAGACGACTCTTCCTCCCATTTTCGGGGGCCCCGATGACATCATCAACGAATCTTTGCATATGTGTTGTTGTTTTTCTTCCGCTTTTTCTTCTTTTTTTCGTTAGGCCTTCTGGCATACCAGGTGCATCAAGCTTCATTTTATTTTTTTGGATTTTCAGAACTTCTGGGTAAACAGAGCAAAACATCCGAGACAATGTCCAACGGTCGCAACCATGAAGAGAATAAAAACGTGAGTGCTCTCAAGAATTTGGGCTATGTTATTGTTTAGAAAAATTGGGAATTCCTGAAAAAATGTTTTTTCCCTTCTTATGAATAATTTTTTGTAATGTGAAAAAATTGACATGACACATTGCGTGTGTCAAAATATAACTTATCTTAACCAACTTCCGATCCCATTTATCAGTATTTCCGGGATAGCATCTAGAAAACTTTTTCTCCACCAAAACTTTTTTTCCTTCACTCCCAAATCCTTTCATTTCAACTTTCCAATTGCATTTCACAACCCAGTAGCTTAGCGGCCTCGAAAAAATTTTCACGCTCACGTCAGTCCTCCGTCTCTCGTCACACACTTGAACTCTCTTCTCCTGGGAGAGCACAGAAGGGAGACGAAATAGTAGAAGAAGAAAAAGAAGAAGAAGTGTGACGTAGATGATCTGGTAAAGACTGAATTGAGTCCGGAATTGGGAAAAATGTTGGGTTAGGGACCTCATGTTGTCATTGCAGTTAATGAACGGAGAGGCCAAGGCAGAGCCGGAGAGCTTTGCCAAGTTCCTGTACAACAAGGAGAAGGGAACTGTGCTGGGACGTACTGCCAAGTCGTGGGGACAGATCACCATCTTCTACATCGTGTTCTACGCCTTCCTCAGCGCCTTCTTCATCGGATGTCTCTCCATCTTCCTGAGAACCCTGGACCCAAAGGTGCCACGTTTCTACGGAAAGGGAACTATCATCGGAGTGAACCCAGGTGAGTGTGGCTTGTTTTTTTCGAATCTCTACACTTGAAAACGCAACGCTAGTGATATGTTTACCCCCGCTTTCAAGTGGTTTGCACTCCAGATGTCTTTGCAACGAGTTTTGCAAAAAAGGAGAAAACTTTAGAGGAAATGTGTGGTGGGACTGATCTTTGTCTAAAGTTTGGACCCTTGACGCTGCATTTCTCTAAAATCATTTTTTGATTGAATTGGTCTTTTATGTTCCACAAGAGCAAACCAAGGAGCAAACAACAAACCTCAACACTTTTGTTGATAACATTTGAATTTCTTGTTGATGACGTAAGGCGACGCGTTATCAGTGTCTAGAGAAATACTTCAAGTATTGCAACATCACTAGAAACTATAGTTTTGGGGAAACCTTAAAAGCGAGGGGTTGCTAATTGTGACTTTCCAGGAGTCGGATACCAGCCATGGCTCAAGGAGAACCCGGACTCGACCCTCATCAAGTTCAACCTCCAAGACAACAAGTCCTGGGCCCCATACGTCAACCAACTCGACGACTACCTTAGCAAGTACCAGAACTCTAACAACACCAGAGAATGCGGACCAGCCGATACCAACGAGATCCTCCAAACCGACCCAACCGCTCTTCCATGCCGTTTCGACCTCGACGTTTTCAACAAGGCCAACTGCGGACCAGATGTTGAGTACGGATTCAAGAGCGGAAAGCCATGTGTCGCCGTGTCCCTGAACAGACTCATTGGATGGCGCCCAGTTGATTATGAGGAGGGAAGTGTTCCAGAGGAGATCAAGGACCGCTACAAGACTGGATCAATTGCAATCAACTGTGATGGAGCTGTAAGTACCAAAACAAGGGATCCAATAGAGAAGGATTGTAACTTTCAGAATGAATACGACAAGGAGCACATTGGAAAGGTCAAGTATGTCCCAGAATCCGGAATCGATGGAAGATACTACCCATACGTCTTTGTCACTGACTACCAGCAGCCAATTGTAAAATCTGAGTCTCTCAATGAAAATAACCATATCTATATTTTAGGCCATGATCAAGTTGGAGACCCTCCCCCGCAACAAGCTGGTCGTCGTCGAGTGCCGCGCCTACGCCCTCAACATCGAACACGACGTCTCCACTCGCCTGGGAATGGTCAACTTCGAGGTGATGGTCGAAGACAAGACTCCAGTCGCTGAGCCAGTGGCATAACTTTCCAAAAAATCTCTTCAAACTGTTTTCGTATCTTCTTTGTAATTTCCTGTCATCTTGCTTTATACTTTTCCTCCCTCCCCCCCCCCCCTTCAAAAAAAACCACCCCTATGAGGGATGAGAGCCTCATCCCGCCCCTCATATCTCACACCATTCTGACGGTTTTCAATTGTGGAATGCAACTGTTTTGAGATTCATCGCGTCATTTTTGTAAGCATTTTCCATCCATGATTGACCCTACAAATGTTACAAATTTTCTTCTCTGAAAATTGAGCATCATTCTCGCTGGGATTGGCTGCTGGATTTTTTGCTCTGAACGGTTACTTATTTCAGATTATACTTTTTTATTCCCTCAACTTTTTTCTATTCCTCTCATCTGAAAACAAACACCCTAAAAACACCCTTTCCCCTGTCTCTTCTATCAAAATTCCATCTTTTCCAACTTTTGATTAGATTTTTGAGATTTTCTTTACTATTGTAGTGTTTCTTGTCATAAAGTTCATTGGGATCAAGTATATCTTCATTTTACAAGCACATAGATCAACAGAAAGGACCTTTGTACCCATCAATCGTCGGAGCAGTGCACACCCAGAAATTCGAGTCCGGATGATAGTCGGCTTGCATTTTGGGATTCGGAGAGAACGAGAGGAACCGATGGGTCTTGTCCATTGCGAGCCATTTGAATGGAAGCGAACTTCCGGCAGGGGTCGGGTTGCTGAAATTCAACACGGAATGAAATTCCCCAAAAAATCTAGTTCCGCACGCACCCATTTTTGATAAAGTTTAGCCAGGTGGTTGTGAAATAGTCACGTAGGATCTCATCCTGGGCGGTGCAGGCGTAGCCGTTGCAGGAAGTGGAGAAGATGTATTGGAGCTCCCAGGTATGCTCAACACCTCGGAATTTCGGGTTGGTGACTTGAGGAAGGGCTGGAAAAAAACACAAAACACTTTCCAGTTCACTCCAAATTGTCTTTCTTACCTGCTGGACTCAACCAATCCAGTGAATAAAGATACACATTATTCTTCATATACTGGAAATACGCCGCATCCCTCAACGTCGGACCAATAAACACCATTTCACTCCACAACTGAATCCTCCTCGCCTCCCAATCCTCATGGTCATCCTCACTCCAACCCTGATTATTTATGTACTTGTTGTTAGCAGCAACCTGCACAGATGCTTGGTTATCCCAGTACTTCATTTCATAACTGTCAGTCAAGTCTCGCTTGATCTGGGTGCCAGTGTTATGAGTTGAGTTAAGGTTGTGAAGGACGTTGTTCATTTCTGAACTGAAAATTAGGAAATAACAGGGTTACTAGTACTCACCCCACCCAAGCCACTCGTCATGGACATCTCCAATTAGCACGTTTTTGGTAGGGTCACGTTGAAGTGCAAGGTATTCCAAGCGTTGAGAAAGATACTTCTTGTCCTGGACAATTGACCACTTCATACGATGTCCAGGAAGGGAACGGTCAGCAGCGACAATTTGGGCGGTTGTGAGACCACGAAGGCAATTGAGAATTGGCTGAAAATCATTTTTTTCATGAGTCGAATTCAAAATTTCAATTTGACGCGCTTTTTTAGTGATTTTCGGCTATTTTTAGTTTTTCTGACAATTTTCGTAAGATTTTGTGTTAGGAATCATGAAAAATCGGGTGATTCAACCGAAAACAGTCTAAAAACACTGAAAAATGCGATCATACTGTAGTTTTTGCTTGTGCACGTCAATTTGAAATTTTGAATGTGAGATGCTCACCCCAAATGACTGTCCACTATTCCACTGATCCAATGTGGCACAATTCAACTTTACTGACAGTTGTCTACTGGTATCTCTAGTATGTTCCGAGTATGACATAACAGCTGCACCAAATGCACTCCCAGATTCATGGATAGACTGTTTGTAAAGCGCTAAAAACAAGTAGCTTAACGTCAGCTCTCAAGATTTAGGGGTACTGTACATTTAGCCAGTGGAGTTAAGGTAATAGTTGACACGGCTTCAGCTCCAGAACTCTGTCCTCCGATTGTCACTCTAGTCGGGTCACCACCAAAGAACACAATCCATCTCTGCACCCAGTTTAGACCTTCAATCCAGTCAGACACTGCCCAGTTTCCTCTAGCCATTGCGTCACGGGTGGAGAAGAATCCTTAACAATGACTCTAGTCACTTTGGAATGTTAGTGGGTTATGTACCAAATGGTCCCATTCTGTAATTCAAAGAAACCAGCACAATATTTCCCTTGTTAACTAAATCCGGGTAGATTCCAGCTCCCATGTCACCGCTTCCCTCCACAAAGCCACCTCCATGGAAATAGACGTAAACGGGAAGTTTGGATGATTGAGTGGCATTCTGAACAGAATTGACCGTCAAATTAATGCGATTAGACGTACATTCGGGGTGAACACGTTGATGAAAAGGCAGTCTTCTGATGACGACGAACCGTCGCCTTGAACACAAATTCGTCCGTAGCCTAGTGCTTGGACAAGACCGGATGGATCGAGGCGTTGGGCTTCTGTGAAGCGGAGGGCACCGAGAGGAGGTTGGGCGTAACGGATTCCGCGGAAAGAGGTTCCATATGGGTGTTGGTAACCTAAAGTTCCCTTATTTCAAAAATTGGGAAATTTTCCCCAAATTTTTTTTCACGCCTGACTAACACTCTTAATCAAAAAGTTCTACTTCACTGATTCCATTACCTCTAATAGTAGCAGTTCCATTGCTCGTTGGCAAAGTCACGTCCACCGTTGGATCCGCAGCTGTCACATCATGTAAGAGCAAAAAGTTGAGGAAAACTGCCAACAGAAGCTTCATCGAGAAGAATGTCGAGCAGAATGAAGGGAGATGATAAGAAACACCCATTGCCACATGGCACAGTGATAAGGGCTAACATTCCGTTCTTTTAGTTAGAGATCAGAAACTAACTGGCAAATATGTCAAGAAATGCGTCAAAGTTCAGGGTAATCAAAATTTGCTTTGTGTTTTATGTTTTTATTCGGTTTATCAAAACATGGAATGGGGGAGGGTCATGCAAACCAAGCTACATTCGAAAATGGGTCAAAAATGACTTTTTTACTATGCCGATTCTAGCAAGCAAGTTGAGAGCAGAAAAAAGGGGTAATTAAAGAAAAGGAAATCAAAAAATATAAACATTATCACAAGGAAGTTATTGATCGACTGTTCGGAGCCCATTTCCCATTAGATTGGCTTGTAGAGAAGAGTGGTCACGAACTTCTTACGGTAGCGGTGAGTGGCTGACAGGACCATGACTCCATCCTTGATGGACAGCGCGTAGAGATGGTTGAGCATCACGTGATCCGGCTCCGGGAGCACGTTCGGGTCGCATTGCACCGGGGTGTCCTTGTTCAGGATGACTTGGAGAAGATGTGGTGGGAGAACGGGTGGAGCAGCGGCTTTGTTGAAGTCGGCACGGGTTGGAGTTTCTTGACCGAATTGGTGGAGTTTCTCGAGTTCACGGTCGTTCGGGGTGTCATGAGATTCCTTGGCTGGGTGGGTGTTGCGGAGGGCTTCACCTGCATTGGAGGAAGCCAAGTCCTTGTCAAGGGCGTCGAAGACCTGGAAGAAACTTTTTGTTGTTATGTAATGGGTACTAGACACAACAGATTTCATAAATGCTGCCTGACAGATAGCCCCATGTTAAATCCCAACCTAACTCAACAACTACCAGTTCCATGAACGGTTCGTGTTGAAACTAGTCAAAAGTACATGACGCATGTGAGCCCGCTGACACATCCTTTTCCAACTTGCTTACATACATCCTCACACTCAATCATAACAACGACATCTTTCCTATGCTACTGACAACTACGTCAACACCAGAAATATACACACTTTGTGCTCAAGAATGACGTCATGTAAGTTTGTTTGTGTTGAAAGTCAATCAACCCAAATTGGAAGGGCACAGGTGTTTTGGCATACCTCATCAACCTCATATTTGATGTCTCTCAGGTTCTCAAGACTAGTAGTGGTAGGGGGAATCTTTTGGGGATCCATAAAAGAACAAGTGTTCGCTGACCGCGAGAACACAACAAATGATGTGGACAAGGGGGACGAGCTGATTGGAAAAAGAGGAAAAGTGTGTTGGCAACAGAAACCGCGTGGTTTTGACACCCCCTGCTGTTATGCTGATTTTATGGATGGAAAAGCGAAGAAACAAACATCTAACCCACCTCGAAATCGGCTTCATCGATCATGATCACGTTGTTCTCGCCGCCAAGGTTATTGCTGGTCTTTTGCTGGTTATCATCCACAACCCACTTGGAGTCAACCATAAACTTGTACTCGTGCTTTCCTGGCTCCAGGTCTACAATGGTCGAGAAGTCAGCGGTGGACTTGACGAGTGGGATTTTCTGACGCCATCCATCCCAGGAGCCACAAATGTACACAGCACGAGGCGATCTGAACAAATAATTATGATGTTTTGGGATTAGGCAGGGACACCCACGCATTGCTGCAATTCCACTTGAATACCACTGGAAACTCCTTCGAGCGCTCTCCACCCTTGGCGATTTTCATCTGAAACGAAAAAGATGACGTCCTGAACAAAACTGAACAAAACTATGAAAACCGAACTGGGAAGAAAGGGGGGACTTGACCCTTACAGTGTAATTTTTATGAATGCAGTCGTTTTTCATTTTCGATGAAACAGAAGGCAGAGAAATAGTGTTTTGAAAAGGAAAATACGATTTCTCGACCTATTTTGGATGGGGGATAGAGACTTTTAGTGGTTTTTTTTTCTGTGATTTATGATCCAGTAAAGTCACTAAAAGAACTGTAAATTTCAAAAAAAAATTTGAAATTCTATTTTTGAGAGAAATAATGTCTGTTTCAATGTTCAAAAGCTAGATTATTAGGGAATATTTGTTTTAGATAAGGTAAGAGGTTAGAACTTTTAGGTTTGACAGTTTTATCAACATGTTATTCAAAATGGAATGGGAAAAGAAGGCTTTTTCAGTTCTTGAAAAAATCCCTAGAGTTTAGATGATTTAGATGATATGAAAAACAGAAAAACCAAATCAAAACTAATCTCACCTGAACTGGACACTCATCCTCTCCAAGCGGCGGCGACGAAGACGGATTTCCGCCACGGCTTCTCGAATGGCCGCTTTTTTCAGAATCGAACGGTCTATCCCGTTTGTACATGCCTCCTGGTTGATTGTTACCCATTTTTTGCGACGGTCTCTGTCGGCCTGATCGACGACGTCAATTGATTACAAGTGACTGCAATATTTTGGTGTGTGCGGATAGCATTGAAGAGTGCAAAGTAATCTGGCAGGAAAATGTGAGAAAAACAGAATGAAATGTTTAGAGACCTTGAGAATAGTCTACTGAATAGAGCTGGTGGCTGTGAAAATGGAGGAGGAAGAAGAAAGAAAAATGAAAATATTGTGAAGAGGTGAGAGGAGGAAAATATGTGTTACGCTTGAGAAAAAGTGAGAAAAAAAGGCATAGTGCATGCGACGGGCGGAGGGCATAGGGGAGCGAAAAAAGAGGCCTCTGCACGTCTATGTCTCATCGTATCTCGGCATCGCACGAGACCCTGGAGGTCTCAAGGAACAACATGTTTGTTGGTTGTGATCGGAGAAAGATTGGCGACGGAAAAAGTTCTGTAAATGTTGCGGTTTTCATACGTAGGCGGGAGGGGGAGGTCTTGAGGGAGACGGAACGTTTTACACCTTGTCCTTGATAGAATGAAACGATTTTTTCAGATTTTTTTGTGGTCTTGCAAAAGCTAGGTAGTGTTGAGAATCACACAAAAAAGATTTGCAACTTGGAAAAAAACGGGAAAGTGACATGTGTTTGAAAAGAAAAATCGAAATTTTTTATTTCCAATTATTTGAAGCCGCTTTTCACGTTGTGAACTAGAATTTTCACAAATTTCGTATTTCTTGAAAAAATTCCAAATGAAAAACTAATTTCGCAATGCCAGAAACTCGAAAATCACAAAATTTCCCCATTTCTGACTACTAAACAAAACAGGTTCTTTTACTATTCTCCAAATGAAAAAGTCACGCAAACCGCGTGTCATTTCATGCGAAAACATTGCCACGTTATAGTGTTTTCTATTACCATACGCTTTGAAAACAGTCTTATCACCTTCTGAAGGAAAATTTGAAGAAAAACATGATGGGAAAGGTGCAAACTGAGAGATAATGTTATGAAGAGGTGTAAAAGAGAAAAAGGACGTGGATAGAATACATAAGGATTATCGGGGGTTGCTAGTGGAGAGATAGCATAGCATATTGATTGAATGCAAATTTGAGTAGGAATTTTTGTATGCAGATAGCAAGCATTTTGGTAGTCAAATGTAAGGTCAAACTTGTACTGAAAAAATGTTCATTCAAAGATAGATTTTTACGACACCTTGTACCATGAATTTGTTGGTTGATATGTTAGAAAACGTTTGACAGAAAAATGTTTATTTTGTAACTGATAGTACTGGGTTGTGAGTGGGAGGAAAGAGGGAGCGGTCGCAATCAATTTGTATTGAAAATATCACAATGGGAATGTTCGAATCTGGAGATCAACGTGCAATTGACTAACTGACAAAGTTTGGGGAGGCGCGAAAAACCTTGAGGGAGAGAGGAGGGACATCCTTACCTAATTATATGACAGAAACCCGGTATGGTAAATACTAAATACTAAATAAACAACAACAATAAGAAAGTGAAAGGGGGGCTACGCTAGATGATTCTGATGACATGACAAAAGGCAGAGAAATGAGGTAATAAGTGATGAGGAAACCAGTGTAGATCATGAAACACAGCAAAATTTCAAATTCAAATGCAAATTGGCCTATCGTACTGTGATTGTCATAACATAATCTCTTCGGAAGAGTGTTGGAACAACGCAGCAGTCCTAAAGTCAATGTCATCCGGCAATGGCTGCATTACATTCGGCAGGATGTGCGCATTGAGCACCAGCAACGCTGGATCCAAGTTGGCAAGTGCTGGGTCAATGGCTTTGCATTCGGTGGTTTGCGGGATGTAGTGGAGTTGGGCGTTCTCGCTGTCCGTGAACATCCCAGGGTCGGGTTTCACCTTGCAGTCTTCCGTCTTGATGTTCATCGCACCATTGGCTTCAATGACACCTGAAAAAATCAAGAGGTAAGTTTTGTTGGTCCCACTCCATCGTTTTTTTGCAAGCCTTCCCCTTTTCCTCAAAGTACAGCGAAGCAAAGGTCAAATATCCGTCTCACCAAATGAATCAAATTTCAAACAACTGCACTGCTTGCAAGAAGTGTAGAGAGAAGAGAAAGCGAAAAATCTTTGCCCCCTACTACTATTAGACAGACAGGTGACGAGACACAAACTCACTTATCGCGGTGAATCTCTTCAAATTCTCGAGCAGGTTCGGATCGAATTTCAAGACGTTGGTATTGCAAGGCGCGTAGCACAGCGTTTCGTACCAGAACTTGCTCATGTCGCAGAACTCAAAGAGCTTGGCGACTTGGAAGTCTTGGCAATGCATGTCGCAAATGAGCTGGAAGAAAATGGAGATTACAAGGTGGAAAATTGTCGATTTTGAAATCCACAGTTTTCAGCTCCCAATGTCATGTTCCTGTTTTTTAGCTCCTGCCCCCTTACCTCAATCTCCCCGAGCAACAAAATCATCTGTCCAAGTCTCAACGCTGGCTCTTCTGTTCCGTGCTCGTGATACCAGTCGAACAACCGGTTCATCGCCCAATCTCTGCGTTGTTTCATCACTTTCCGCGTGTGTTCGCCGACGTGCTCATTATCTGAAAACCATAGAGACTACTGTGTGTTTTCATCTCTAACTAGCACAGACACAATTACAATTTCCGCCAAAAACAAAACATCTGGTATCAGAACTCACTTGTAGTACTCCATAGCAACATGATATGAAGAAAAACCACTTCCGCGTCGTTCACTTTCATCGCCACGAAAGGGTGGATGACGTTGTTCCAGAACCGGCTGAACGTCGGAGCAAACGTTCTGAAAAGACTAAACTCAACAACGCGTGGCGTGCTATCTGCCGCTCATTGTGCATCAGGGATAGGTGACGTTAGTTGTTGACGACATAGGTTAACTAGTTTTGTGAAATGGGGGTCTGTGTTGGGAAATGAACATGGAAACAAGCTCACTCTCTCTTGGCTTGAATTTGGTGCGGATCATCGTCGGGAAGCTCGAAGCCGGTTCGATCGTGCGGGACAAATGTGTAGTTGTTCATGACGAATTCTCCACGGGCACACTGGAAAAAATCCAATTAGACATGATTCAAAAGTTATGTTGACTTACATATTCCGGATGCTTGGATGCACTATAAAAGTGATCCAAACTCAATTTCCTTACGGAATACCTCTTGAGCAACACTGACTTGTCATCACTCGGCAAATCCGTATAAGGCTGCTGCTTTTCAATCCAGTACAACAATCCAGTCAGCTCCACGGCGGACAACTTGCTCACATCCACTGGCTCCATTTTCCGCAGCTTTTGGCCACTATTATGCTCATCCAGGAACTGTTCGAATGTGGAGAATGAGAGCTGCATCATACGTTGGTGTTCTCCGTAGGCAAAGACAAGGTGACGGAATTCCTGCTGGTCATCGTCGTGTGGAGTTCCGAGACGGGAGATCTAAAAAATGTAATTTTCATTTCCAGTCCCCCCTCAAAACGTTTTAGTATTCCATGTTTAGCTTTTGCTGATCAAAACTCAAAAATCTCTCTTCTCCCTTCTTCCACCTGGCTAATTTCTAATTTCCCATTCGTGGTCTGCGAACCTCCCATGACACCCCGTATTCCAATTATATACCTTATCAGGAACAGTGCTTGTACTGGGAACTGGCTCCTCATCAACCTCGAGTTTCACGTGTTTTCCATAGCGATCCGGCGAGCTGACATATTCATTGGACACGCGTCGCGGGGTGACGAACCCGTAATCCGATTTGATCGCCTCAATAATGTACGAGCCCGTTGGCGTTGGGCCATCTGACGAGAAGCTGTTGCTGCTTCGCTCCAGTGGGCTTCCTGACAGAGAGCCATCTGGATTTGGTCCTCCGACACGCTTCCGGCGGTCTTTCTGCGAGCCAGTAGGGTCACGGCGTGGTTGGACAGCTGAAAGAGATGGATTTTTTATTCTACTTCCTCTTCCCAGTCTAACTCACCAGAAACCTTCATCCCCGCTTCAATGCACTTGCTGAATCGGCACGATCTGCACGCACACCTCCCATCCGGGTCTATGACACAATTATTGTTATGCTTGCACCGGTACTCCTGTAAGAACTGACAAGAGGTTTTTGCAAGTTCCCTGTTTTTCATGTTTATCCGGATTGGGAAAAAAAGTGTTTTTCCGGGTAACCATCTCCCCACACTTGTGCTAACACCCCGACAATTTGTCTGCAAAGACTGTGCACAATCACTGTTAACAACGCTGATTTTGGATCAGCGAAAACCGCAAAGTGATTGTTGACACAAGCTCTTCACTGATTCGACAAATAATTTTTGTGTCTGTTGGAGGGACAAATGATCTATGCTGCACCATGTATTTGGTCAAGAGATGTTGCATACCGCTTTTTCCACCACTGTCCGCCGGAAGAACGCATTGCACGAACGACAACTGATTGCACCGTAGTGAAGCCCATCGGCAGGTGCCGAACACACCATACATTCCTGGAAACAATACATTTATTGCAGACACAGACACTTGGATGGGTCATGGGGGAGCATCTTGTTAGGTATTCATGAAAAAGCCTTGCATTCATTCTACTTCTTTCTTTCTTATGACATGACCCGTTGAAAGACGTCACTTGGGTTGAGCTTGGCTTACCTGTGAATTGTAGTCGTCTTTCATGATATGATTACGACAGACAGGAATGGTGTGTTGTTGTCAGTCTTGACGACGACGACGACTTGTTTGTCAGTGGGCAGAGCTCGCTTCCTACTCGGTGGGCGGTGTGATTTTGTTTGGCTGGAAATGAAAAAAAAATTTGGATGTGTGTGTGTATATATGTGCAGTGTTATCTCAATGAACAGAACGTGAACGGCGAAAACATGGCTTTTTGGGAGTGGTGGAGGGAACGGTGGAAATAGATCAAGATAGATCAAGATACACACAGAAGGTAGGTAAGAAAAAGTTGACGGAAATCGTAAGGGAAGAGGAGATGATAAACTTTTCGCAATTTTTATGTGTGCGGTGCAAACCATCTTGCAAGA
This sequence comes from Caenorhabditis becei, assembly GCA_900536315.3. Taxonomy (NCBI): domain Eukaryota; kingdom Metazoa; phylum Nematoda; class Chromadorea; order Rhabditida; family Rhabditidae; genus Caenorhabditis; species Caenorhabditis becei. The sequence goes on from LR539211.1 coordinate 316,364, forward strand.
AGACAGAGAGAAAGAGAACGAGAACAGTTGAAAATGCACGTTTCGAGTTGTGATAGGACCCTTCGGGTTACAAAACGAATAAACATGCACTTTGCGGAAAACTGCTGACTGATTGACCTCTGGCATGTGTTGGGTTAGCGGAGGGGAACAATGAGAAAAGTTTGGAAGAAAAAGAGGAGAAAAAGAAGGTCGAGTACTCAATGAGGGCACAAAAAATCACGGAAAAATCAATCTCAATCGGCTAGCAGGCGAGACGAGACGAGACTGGGCAAACAAGTGGTGGAGGTGTTTTTTTGGCGGACGCGTAGTGGTGGCAATGGCCAGTGGCTGTGGGGCGCGCTTGCGTCATCACGCCTTTCCGGGAAGGCAACGGGAAAACGGTTTTCAGTCAGAAAAGCAACTGAAGGTGTTTTGAAGGTCGGCAACTTGCACTTGTCGAATTTACAATTGTTTTCAGTGTTTCGCATAGCACTTTTCTATCTAGCGGAATATGAGTCGGTTGTTCAGTTGAGAGGGGAGAGAACGAGAGGGAAATTAGAATTATGACGTGTTGCACCAGGTGTATCTACTTCCGACTTTTTCGAGTGCGGGTTTGAAACGTGAAATGTACAATAAGTGATTTTTGATGATCACAAACAAATATGGCTCTGTCGGACTTTGTATTACGTATAACGAAATGAAAGCGAAAGACCATATCAATTTCAATTTCCTGGACGACAGGAAAAAAAGTGATAAGAATTGTGCAATCACGTGTACTAAGCGGTTTGGGTATCCGGAGAACAAACACGTTTCCATATGACAATTACTATTGATTAGAAGTGGAAAGGAAGGGCAAAGAAGAAGAAGTTCCAGCTAGAGGCAGTGATAGAGAGATAGAGAGAAATGGTGATTGATTGTATCGAATACAAGCTTTGATTAGGAGTGGTGATTGAGATTTCTGACAAAAGGGAACAGTATGTATGTTGTCTCGAAAAAGGGGAAAGAGAAACTTGAGAAGTGTGTAATCGGCAGCAAGAAAAACTGTGTATGGCGGGTAATAAGAGGACACAGAGGCAAATGAGGGCATTCTCTTCAACACTCGCTGCGCGCCCCGATAGAGTGCATTATCGATTGACAAGTGGTGAGAGCGATATAAATCAAAATCGGGGGAAGTCGGGTATGGGTCGGCGCCAGGTGGAAAAGGAGAAAAAAATGATGGCTAAGATGAATGGGTGAGAGAACGATGAGAGATGCGGGGAAATGATGATCAGTGGACGCTAGGTGTTTCGCGGTGGGTGACTTGATGATAAGGGGAAAAGAATGAGTGAGAAGGAGTCAGAAATCGAGAAGAAACGGATAAGTTTGACGTGGGGTAAAGGTTAACAAGAACTTGGTTCTTATACGTCGGATGGTGGGTCTCAATAGAAAAGAAATTGACTTTCGGGTTTGATTCTGATTCGAAAGGAAAGAAGAAAACCCTCGAAAGCGGAAGCGAGATACTAATCGGTCAAGGTTCAGCCATTGCCTACCCATCTGATCCTTTGATAACGATGAGCGAAAATCAGAAACATTCGGAGAAGAAGATCCGACTGGCGGTGTGTTTTGTTTCGCGAAATGAGTGAGTGATGGACACATGTCGAAAACAATAGGTGTGGACGGGGGGAAGATTTTTTTCGGGATAGGAGAAGCTTGAGATGGGTCTGATGGAATTGGATGTGGTCAAGAAAAACTTGCCACCAAAATAGAGGCAATTTTCAATTTTTAACGACAGGCACTTGAACAGTTGACACTCAAAAGTCTTGCCTTCGGCACTGTTCATCCCAAAAATTGAAACTTCAAACTAACACCTGGTCACAAAACCTATAAACTTCCAACTTCCAACCAGGCCTATAAAAAATCTCTCTGCCAAAAAGTAACAAACAAGCTGACCCCATACCAAACCGGTACAGAACATTTCGACCAACTTCAGTTCCGTATTTGATCTTCTGACACTGACCGTGACTAGATACAAATTATTTGGGTGTGGTGGTGGTGGAATTCCATTTTTGATCTGATTCTTTGTGACTCTTTCTGATTCTGATTCTGAAGGACCGGAAGACCGCAAAAACAATCGCCTGCCACTTTTTCGTCTCACTGCTCCGCCCACTTCATGCCGGTTTGGTTTTTGGAATAATTATTCTACGAACGCCTGGCGTTCCGAGTAATAGAACGCTAGAGGGGCTCACAATTCGTCGGAATTCGGTCATTACTCGAAAACAATTTATCTGGAACGAAAGGGAGATGGGAAAAGAAAAAAGAGAAAAAAAAAATAAATATAGAGGTGTACATTTTTGTCTGACAGGCAGGAGAGAGACGAACAAACAACATGGAGAGTTGAAAAACGAAAAAGCAGCAAAAAAAGGAACTGAATGGGAAAGACGGAAGGAACAGAAATTTGATTAAGGAATGAAATGAGTGAGAACGGAAGGAAAATACAAAAAATACTGGGAAAGCCGCTTTTTCTTTTTTTCCAAAGTTAGTGCCGTTCATGGAATTCGGCTGGGATTTTTCCAGATTATTTTCTGCCCCTTTCACTATTTTTCAGTTTTTCTCGGTAGCCACTAAAAAACAGACAAAATCTAACAAAAAACATGTGGGTTTTCCGGGAAGAGAGAATTATTTTGAAGTTCAGGTCTCTAGACAGTACGTGAATTGGAATTTAGGTGTGGGTGGGGAGAACAACATAGGTTTTCCAGGAACTGAAATTCACGGTCTCTAGAAAGTGTCTTTAATGAGTATGCGATACTCATACTTGGAAAATGTGTGAACTTCAAAATATCAAAATATTATGTGCTACCCTCGGAAACTTGACCTCAAGAACAAATGAACACAAAATAATATTATGGGGTTAGAACAACTTGTACTATGTGTGGTTTGTAACAAATTATCCTAGAATTATAGCGGTTCTTTGATTCAATATATCTCTTAGTGCATAGCTCCTAAAAAGCTTCTCCGGGGGTCAACATGACAAATGAGTCTCGGTTTTTTGGTCTTCTAAAATTGTACACACACAAAAGAAAAATGAAACCTTGGTCTACGTCAAATCAATAGGAGGTGCTTAGGAAATACGGAGCCTACCGCGTGGTTGTTCTGTTGATCCGCTCTATTTGCACATTGTGAGGTCCTCCCCAAAGAGAACTGCAAAAAAAGAGGGAGCACTCTTTGCCGAGCCAAAGAGCCACGTAAGCAGGAACGTGCCTGAAGAAGATGTTTTGACATGTTCAGTTGCATCAGAGAACAGCAAGGGTTTGTCAACATTGGCGGATTGAATAGGTGGTCAAAAACAGGAAACAAACGGCCCCATTTGGCGGAACAAGTGTAAATGAGTGCAAGAAGTGCGCAAAGAGTCCAATAATTATACATTTTGTACATACACATCAAACTACCGAGTTCTCTGCATACAGTACAGAGAACCAACAAATGGTTTTTTCCTGCAAAACTTGTTGAATGTTACCCCACCCGCACAGGAAAAAAGATTTGAAAGGAAGGCTCAAAGTGTCAACAAACATAGGTTCGATACACTTGAAACTGTCTTTTTTGGGGGGAGAAAACGGACAATCTGGACGGGAATAACTGTGGAATGTTGTCGTGGACCGGAAATAGAGAATAGAGCAGGATAAATCATGTAGGAGTATAGGGAATTGAAAAAAAAAGAGAAAAAATTGAAATGTGGTTGCTAGGATAGGAGAAAAAAGAACAAAAAGCGGGGATGATTTATTCGGGAATCAGAAATTTATTTGTGGTCCCATACCAGAAATCCAGGTCACCCACTACCCTACACTCTACTTTCACCCCAAAATTTATGTACGTCTGCCTCACCCTACCAGAGTGCAAACCATAATCATAGCCTTCAATCTGTGCACGGAGATGAACGGATATCAAACGTGAATCGGAGATCAAAAGATCCTAGACGTTACGTACTGGTAACAAAATTAGGGGGTTTGCTCCAGAAAACAGAGTGGTGTATGGAGCAAAAACAATATGAGCCTGTTGTTTGTCGAAAACAAAACTTGATTACGGTTTGTCTGTGGCAAGAGCAAAAACCAGCACAAAGAAAGTTTTAAACCGTCGGCAAACGCAAACATTGAGAACTTGGCCATAACATGTGTAAGAGAGAGAATCAGCCGAATCAACTCGTCATAACTGAATAACATGTCTCGCTGCCTAGTTGATCTCTCTTTTCCAAAAGCCGAAAAAGGAAGGCTAGGCAACGGCCAAATAAGAAATATATTCATAACGAAGGCATGTGGATATGTGGAAAATAAGGGAAGTAAGAAGTAAGACAGGAAATTCCCTCCTCTAGCTTTGAAAATTGAGATAATAAGAAATTAGTTGGGGAGAGATGAATGTGAGGGGCGAAATGAGTTGTTTATGAGAGAATGGGGAACATGTGGGATTTTTTGGGAATCTTGGGAATTTTAAAATTGACATGTTACCAAATTGATTGTACACTTTTTTAAAAACGCAAGTTTCTTACAAGTTCCAAAAACCAAGAGAAATTTCATAAAATAAGTATAATTATACCTTTCAAACTTGGTCTTTCTTATAATTGTAGGTTGTGAGGGAAACTTAGCATATGTGAGATTTGAAACATTATCTGTTTGAGAGTGACGTCATATATAGAAAAGTTTATGAAGAACCGAACAAACCAAATGACTCTGACCATGACAAGGAAGCAGAAAATGATGGATGGATGAGGGAGAAACTTTTGAGGGGAGGGAAAGAAAAAAAGGGGTCCGAAAAGAGAAGGACAAGAAGTGGCACATACACACACACACACACACGTTGCAGAAAGGTCCCTGAGACCAGCACACAAAGTACGGGGACTCGGGATCCCTAGGCCCGGAACTCGCGGTACGAGGGAGCGAGGCGCAGAGAGCGAGTGTACTCTCGCTTCCTCGGTCGGGTCTCTTGTAGTCAGGCAACATTTGCGCCCACACAGGGGCCCCGCAAAAAGCGGTCTCTTCACTCTCATCATCGTCTCTTTCGCATCTCTTTTCTCTCGATCTGTCTTTTTTCGATTTCTGGAGAGGAAGACGGAAAAGAAGAAGGAGAAGACAATTTTTGGACAAGTCTTCCTTTACTAGTGGTCCTTTTGAGCTTTCTCTCCCTCTTTTTCCTTTTTTTCTTCATGGAAAAAAATAAAATAAAAATGGCAGAAGGGGGAGAGAGAGAATGACGAGTATACATTGTACAAGTACATACCGCGTTAGTTAGATTTGACCAAAGAATGCGGAATAAATGGAAACGGAAAAGAGTACATAAAGGTTTGGTTAGTTGGTCTTTCTTGAGCCGCGGCGCATTGAAACAGAAGCAAACTTTTGGTAAGGTGAGACGGGACGGGAATTCGAGAGGATTTCGTTCTACATGACATTCCCATGGGATAGATGGTGAGCAATGGTCTAGACGCAGGCAGTCACGTCATTAACACTGGTTTCTGAGAGGGTCCGTTTTTATGACGCTTTTACTAGGGAGTTGATGTAGTTTGGAGTTTGAAATATAAATGGAAGGATCATAGAGTTTGAAAGTTGGATGGCTATTTTTAGAGTGGGGGAAGTGGAATGAGGAGCAAAATTTATATACAGAAAAAAAAAGGAATAGCATGGGAGCAAAAATTATAGTCAAATACAAATTGTGAAGGTTTTTTTCAATGTCAAATTTTTCACTTTTTATAGAAGTACTTGAATTGGAAACTATAAAACTTTGGAAGTAAAAAAAATTCATTTCAAATATCTCAAACTTTTTTCCTTCCGGGTACACACCACTTGAAAAACCGTTGACCGCAAGCTTATTTTATACGTCTTCCAACAAAATTAGATATTTTCGGGGTTCGACCTAAACACACTAGATATTCTGATAATCAGGCATTCCAGCTGACACCGACAAGCACGCACGCACTTTTCTCTCAAGAATCACGAATTTTTTTGGGTTGGTCAAAAAGCTAATGAGAGGGTGACGAGAGAACAGTTTGGAATCGGAAGATTTCGTAACTTTAACTTTTGAAGTGGCCCCTCGGAAGGAAGAACAAAATTTGAAGGATGATTTGTAAAAGTCACGTTAGCTTGGCTTGAAGCCAGAAAAACCAGAGATGAAAAAAAAGGGAGGAAAAGGGAAAAACAACAAAAAATCAGTTGAAAACATGTACTTTCTTCCTGGAACACGTTGAAAACGAGTTATTGTTCGGCTAGTGTGTTTTGCCTTTTCAGAGGAAAAAAGAGTATATTTTTGACTGTGAATGAATGAATGAAAGAATAGGAATGTTCGTTGTCCGAACCCTAAACCAGAAATCCCAGAAATCGGAGAAAGATCCTTTTAGGACTCAAAGCACGGAATACAAAACATGTTGATCTCACCACCTCCCTACCCATTTTTCGACCTTTCGGACATGGATAAAATCCATTCATAC
>LR539211.1:336237-358802 GCA_900536315.3 Caenorhabditis becei
GATCACTTTTGTTTCTGTATTTCTTATCATACTGATAAGGGGCCCTGAAGTTGGGTGACCTACTTCGAGTGATAACTCAAAAAGTTTGAACTGAAGTAAGTCCAGATGTTCGGGGAATCGGTTACGTGTGGCTACAGCGTCACCTATAAACGTTTTCAGGTCCTAGAAAACATTTTCTGCGATGCTAGAAATCTTCTAGCTGAAAAACTCTTATCACCAAAATTTTCAACATTTTTTTTGACCCCGTCAAAGTAGTTTCCCCCGGGGGTCCCAAGAGGCAAACTTGCATAAAAAAGTGTGCTCTACAAGAAAAAAATAGTTTCAACAAGTTTCCACGGTTCAATTCTCAGATAATGAAAAACTTGGTTTTTCACATTATCGTGAAAAATTTTTATTTTTTGAAGAATTATTTGGTACATATTTTTTACTGATAAACAATCAAAATTAACAAATTTTGGCCTTTGCAGAATTTTGATAACGCAATTCCAAACGGAGATAAAATTTTTTAAAGTTTTTGATCAATTTGAAAAATAAATTTTTCACCCATTCAAAGTCATTTGCCCCGGGGGGTCATGGGGAACAAAGTTGTAGAAAAAAGTGCGCTGATAACGGGAAAAATACTTAGAACAAAAGTTAATGAAGGGATTTCGAGATATTGAATACCCCCTTTTCAAACTCTCTAATAAAAAAAGTTCAATTTTTCAGATTTTTTTTCAAACTATTTTTTTTCTGTAGTAGAATTGAATTGCGCACATTTTTGCCTTTGCAGATTTTCGATTCCTTATTTCTTCCAAAGGTTAAAAAATAATCAAGCTTTCAGCTATTTTTTCATCGATTTTTTAGACCCATTGAAAGTGACTTCCCCCGGGGGTCTCAAGAGGCAAAGTTGCATAAAAAAGTGTGCTGAACTCAAAAAAATTTATGGCTTTATCATGTTGCTGGTGAATTTTTGAGATATTGATTTCTGACACACCTAAATGTTGCACTTTTTCCCTAGTGAAAAGTTTTCAAGATTTTTTCGTAACTCGTTTGTATTTTTGCCGTAAAGTTGAAATCAATAGCTACATTTTCTTTTTTTGACTGTCGTTCTAGAATCATTTTGAACGGAGAAAACATTTTTCAAAGTTAGAGCACCACCACTTTTTCAAAAAAACACCTTTTTGGAAAAATCTCGAAAATGTAAATAACAATCAGCCTAATACTTATGGGTTAATTATACCCCATAGGAGTCTATCATTTCCACTTAGACTCATTCCTAACCGGGGGTAACACTTCGGGTACTTTCCATGTAAGATCGAAGGAGTTACTTCAAAGAATTTGGCGTTGGACATGATGAGACACAAGACAATTGATAGGATTATGATGAACTGTGATGAACCGATTGAACTTGATGAGTTTATCCAAGAATGGCGACGAAGAGAACGACCAAATTTTTGTTACGTGATCGCATTTCCAATCAACATGCAACACAACTACACGCAAGATTCGTTCACGCCTATCTCAAACCCAACTCCTGACGAAATCCTATACCTTGATGAAGATACTGAGGATGTTGAAGAAAATCAAAGACGCATCCTTTTGACAACGAGAGATAAATTACATTATTAGCATAATTACAGTGAATTGTCAAATTATATTTTTCAAAATGTTTTAAGGATACATTTCTATACCTGTTTTTTGACATTCATAATAAATCGTCTCAATATTTTCCTCGAAATGTTATTCTGCATGTAATTGTGCTTGGCAAACACTTCCAGCAACTAGCTGTCGAATAATTGCTCTAAATACAGTGATTTAACATTCATCCCTGTTCCATGACCTGTCAACTACCCCTTCTAGAGCAATGCTGACCCATGTTCATTTGCACATTACTTTACTGTCCACATAGTACCACTTGTCACGCATAAAGCTGCTGTACAGCCAAGCTCACTACAAGGACTGATAATTGATAAGATAACTTGTTCAGAGATTCTGTTAGCTTTCTCAAAACGGGTTTCTTGGACTGAGGGAGTAAGTGGATAGTGAGAATAATGAAAGTCAGTTCGGAAGCGTTTGAAAATCGATCAAGGATCTTGAACAATCTTCATGAACTGTTCCATGACTCCAGTGATGAAGTAGTCCCCGTTTTCACTTCAATCTTCAATGCAGAACGAATGCAGGTTGTGGTATACATGGTATTGATTGACGCCATTTATCGATGTGACTCCCCCCCCCCCAATGCGTTCCAGTGGTGGTGCAAGAGCAAACGCGCTCCGCTGGAATGCACACAGCCAACAAGATGGATCTGCCCACACCTCACCGAGTAGGCCTCGTCCCTCTTATCTTTTCAAGAACGACCATGTCCAAACCCCTTACAATATTTTCCATTCTTTTTGTTTTTCAATCGACAAACTTGCATAGCATCTGTCCTCGGTCCCGCAGAAGTAGTTTGTGTTTTCTTGTCTTTTTACGTGGTACGATGATCCAGTTAGACAATGAGGCATGTGCTTTCATTCATAATTTCTTATTTGTCACTGCCACACCGTTTTCTCAGTTTTTTCTCACTCCGTTCCAGGTAGACTAACGTGTCTCATAGTCTTGCTGAGTTCCTAGAATGTGTCAATCCCAGACCCCACGTCCTTGTACTACTTTCCAAAGGTGCCCTCGGTGTCACAGTTTCACTTGAACTTTTGAACCTTCATTGACTTGAAACTGCTGACTTCATTGATGGACGTCGATTTTTGATCCGTATGGTACTCAGCAACTTTTCACCTTTTTACCAGTATACTGGGAATAGATTTCATTACCTTTCTTAGACTCCATGTGGAAATGAAAATGAGACAATTGTAATAATCCACTCGAATGGTTCTGCTAGAAAACTTGTAAAAACACTTCTCCTAGTGTACACAGTCTCCTTTTCTTTGACGCCAGGGTTTGATTATGGCAATTTGTCAATCTTCCCTGTTTCTTGACAGTGCATATACCCCTTTTAGTGCAAGGTTCAGAACCGAAAATCACTTGTCATTTGCAATTTGTACCATCCGCCAACCAGACAACTCAACCTAAACCTTGTTGGCCCCGCCCATTCGCCTTTAAATAGCCGGTCGTGCCGTCCAAACGCACAAGTTTTCGTGTTCATTCACCGTCTCTTTTTCATAACTTTTGCACCGTTTTTCAACTCTTCTTCTTCATTCCAGGCGAACTGTTGTTTCTGGAGACTCTTTATCGATATGGCGCCAATCACCAGAAGTATGAAACGTCGTCATGAAGAGTCTCGACAAGAAGCATTGAACCAATTTGGACATTTCAACTTGAAAGGGCTAAACCAGGAAATTCAGCTGCACATCCTCAAAAGCGTAAGATTTACAGTATGTGTACTTCCATTTCTTTATTTTTTTCAGTTGGAGGAGGTTGATATTGAAACATTGCTCAGTATCTCTGAACCGCTCAAAGATCTGTTCGCGAAATACGAACATGAGTTCCCACCACCTGCAGCACTTACTGATCGTGAAGTTATTACATTCGTTAGCTCAGCAGACGTTAAGAGAGGAAGATTAAGATTGCAATATAACTGGAATGACAGAAGACGTGAATCTCTCCTTGAAGATCTGAGTTTTTCACAACTTCGGAGATATTTGCAATCAGCCAAAGAAATTCAAATTGAACTTCACGATAGTCTCCCAGAATACTTTATAAGAGGAACAGTTGCGTATGCAGAATTGAAGGCTTATATCCGTGGACACTGCGACATTGGAGTGGCGTTTTTCCATTGTAAAAAAGTCGAGCACAGTGCGGAGAACTTTTCAAATTTGTTTTCCGAAAGGACAGAGTTGCGTATTCGTATGACATCTGACTTGTGGCAGTTGCAGCCTGCGGTTTTATTTGAGCGTCGCGTGAGTGATCAGTTCTAAACTTCTCAAAACCATTTGTTATTTTTCAGATCAATGCCGCGAAGATCGACGGAGTTACTTCAAAGAATTTGGCGTTGGACATGATGAGACGCAAGACAATTGATAGGATTATGATGAACTGCAATGAACCGATTGAATTTGATGAATTTATCCAAGAATGGCAACGAAGAGAACGACCAAATTTTTGTTACGTAATTGCATTCCCAATCACCATGCAACACAACTACACGCAAGATTCGTTCACGCCTATCTCTAACCCAACTCCGGACGAAGTTCTATACCTTTCTGAGGATATTGGAGAAGATCAAACACGCATTATTTTGACAACTAGAGACAAGCTACATTATTAGAATAATTAAAGTGAATTGTCATATTATATTTTTCAAAATGTTTAAAGGATGCATTTCTATACCTGTTTTTTGAAAATCATAATAAATCGTCACAATATTTTCTTCGAAATGTCATTCTGCATGTAATTGTGCTTGGCAAACACTTCCAGCAACTAGCTGTCAAATTATTGCTCTAAATACAGCAATTTGACATTCATCCTCGTTACATTAACTTATCTAGTACTCCTTCGTGATAAAGTAGTCCCAGAACCAATGCAGATTATGGTATACGTGGTATTGATTGACCCCACTCTCCGACGTGACCCCCCCCCCTTCATCCCAGTGGGTTTTTTCAAACGAACGCGCTCCGCTGGAATACCCACAACCGACCAAATAGATCTGCCCAGTCGCATTCTGCCTGCACCTCACCGAGTCGTCCTATTCACTCTTCTACTCTCTTCAACAACGACCATGTCCAAACCTCGACCAATCTTCTCTCAAATGCCTTGGCATATCAAGGAAAGTATTGTGAACTCAACAATTAACGCCACAAAGTAAGCTTTCTCCCTAACTGATTATCAATTTTCATGTCTCCCATTTCAGATGCGCCCTTAGAGATACCTGTAAAACACTCAAATCGATGTTGGCTGACTATAAAATGCATTATGAACTTCTGGAACTCTCGACCTTCTTTGAGAAGAAAATGGTGAAGATCAGCTGTGAATTGCATGGAAATCTCAAATCAGTCGAGTTTTATCCGCGGGAGAATGGTTATGTGAAGAAAGTTGGAGGTGTCGAAATAGAAGTTGGGAGCGGCGATTTTATGAATGCAGCTGTGGAACAGTTTGTAAAGATTCTACGAGATCCTCGCTCAATTATCAAACGCTTTGTGATTGACATCAATCGCCCTATCCTCTATCCTTACCCCCATCGATCAAACAACAACCTTATGAGAAAACTATCCGAAGCTTTTAGCGAATTGCCTCATCAGCTACCTGTCGTTTGTTTCTGGATGAAGAACAACTGCAATGATAGGGAAATCCTGCGAATTATCAAGTTCCTGAAGCCAAAAAGACTGGACACGATGATCTTTTCGCCTAAAGAAGCCTATTCTACCAGCTATTTTTGTGAACTCGAGTTGTCAGAAGTGGCTGAAACGGAGCAGTGGAAACAGGCGAGAGTACTCCTTCTTCCGAGGTACCATTTGTCGCTTTTTGACGAGGATACGGCCCACTTCTCGGGTATCTACTATTCTACTCGATATCTCTCGATGGCAAGAGTGATGAATCTCATTGAGGTAAGTATTTCAAATAAAGTTTAGTGAGTTTTCAATTAATCAAACATTCAACATTTCACTGCAAGACTCAAATCCTTATTTTTCAGCTTGTTTCAACCCAAAACTGCGATCATCGCGTTCTAGAATGCCAAAAAATCCCGAACGACGTTTGGAATTTGTTATCTGAATTCACCAAGACCACTCGAGAGTATGTAGATTGGTACGAGATCCGAAGACATGAAAAACCAACGTGCTGGATGTCTCTCAAATACAAACAACAGGATCGAAAAATAGTTGGATTCCACAAGAAGTTCAGATCTTGAAGTGCTATGATTATTTGACTGTAAATTCATTAAGTGTGAAATCAAATGCGTTCCAATTTGTCAAATTTGTAAATTTTGATATGTTATGAAATAAACAGCACAGCCATTCATTCTTTCTTAATAAATGTCTCCTCTATTCCAGCAATTATGCACCCATGGAGCTTGATTGTGACTTGATTTCGCAATCTTATGTAGCTACTTGCCTTCCAATCAGTATAATACTGGAATTGGTCCACTTGTGTTGAGCTCATAATCTGCATAAAGATTCTCTAGAACTTATGCGGACTGAAAACAAGGACGCAGACTGTATGTCCCGTTTTGGCCGACTCCCATACAAACGTGAATTCCAGTTACTGCGAAAACTTTCCGAAACGCAATTCTGAGTGTTATTGTGCTTTAAAAACACTGACATCCAGCACCTGTCGAATTCTTGCTCAAAATAAATCATTTTTCCCTGTCACTTTGACTTTCCAAGTACCCCCTTTGAAGCAATGCTGACCCGTATTTTTTAACACATTAATGTGTCTCCTTGTCTTATTATGCGGTATAAAGTTCCAGCAAGACAACGGCGCATGTGCTTTCATTCATTATTTCTTTTTTCTCACTGCCACACCGTTTTCTCAGCTTTTTCTTGTTTTGTTCCAGGTGAAATACTGATGTGTTCTATAGTCTTTCTCACAGTTAGTTCGTATGATGGTCACATCCCAAACACCACGAAATTGTACTACTTTCCAATTGTGCCCTCGGTGTCATAGTTACTACTGATGATTTTGAACCTTCATTGACTTGAAACTGCTGACTATGTTGATGGAAGCAAATTTTCCCCCTGTATGATACTCACAAGATTTTCACCTTTTTGCCAGTTGTCGTAACATTTCCATGTAACGAGTAGAATTGGGATTGAGTTGAGATAAGTGTGTGTGTGCGAAAGAAATGTCTGTTCGAAGGGTAAATAAAGAAGAAGAAGGATGTTTTAACATGTGACATGGGCAGAAGTAATCTGTGAAGAGAATTTGAGACTTCCGTCGTTCATTCGGACTCCATTGAGAGGGATAAACCACTTTTTTCAGATGTGAGAGCTGAGATGCAGAAAGGGGGCCAAGTACGTCACTGACCCGCAGCGAGTGCATCTAGAAATGCGCCAAGGAAAGCGAGCGGCGAGGAGAGTGTGTGTTCTTGGTTCGTTCGCTTTTTGAGGATGATTCGTCCGTTTTTCTTGTTATTTTCTTGTTAAAATCTATACTTTAGATTTAGTTGTTGATTGATTAGTATATTTCGGCCTAATTTACTCGTTTTCTGTTGTAATAGTCTCACTTTTCCGACTGGTCGATCTCTTCCCCTCGCAACTGTCATTTTCCCCGCTCTCCCGGTGTCATTTTCTCCTTTTTGAATTGTTATATAGCTGTTCTTTCCAAGTTACTCGTCTCTTTGTGCTGTTAACTCATTTCGTAATCTCTAGATGTTTTCACTCACCCTTGCCACCGACGATTCACCTTGAATTTTTGCCTTCGCGCCTGATTTGCTCTGGTTCCCCGTTTATCTGTTTTGTCCGTGTAAAGACCTCCGAGGAGGGTTGAATGAGAGAATAAATGGCTATTGCACTGCACGAGGCAGGAATATGTCTTTATCACATCCGAAATCGACACCTAAAGAAGCCAGTCTAGAAACTCTTCTTCATGCTGACCTAGAATTGTCTGTAACAGCTTCCTTCGGGAACTCTCATCAGATAAAGGTGAGACAGTGGTGCATCGACCGGGAAGAATCATCTGAATGATGGTTTTGGCTGTCCGAGATGGTCACATCCCAAACACCACGAAATTGTACTACTTTCCAATTGTGTCCTCGATGTCATAGTTACTACTGATGTTTTTGAACCTTCATTGACTTGGGACTGCTGACTATGTTCATGGAAGCAAATTTTCCCCCTGTATGGTACTCACGAGCTTTTCACCTCTTTGCCAGTGTACTGGGAATAGATTCCATTTTCCTTTTTAGACTACATGTGAAAATGAAAATGAGACAATTGTAATAATCCGCTCGAATGGTTCTGCTAAAAAACTTGTAAAATCGTTTCCCCTAGTTCAAACAGTGTCCTTTTTGTCGAAGCGTTCTCCCAGATTACACCTGTCTTCTCTCCCCCTCCCCAGGGTTTAGATTATGGCAATTGGACAATCTTTCCTGTTTCCTGACCGTTCATATACTCCTTTAAGTGCAAGGTTTGACTCAAAGAATTACTTAGCATTTGTCATGCGTACCATCTGCTTGCCAGTAGGGTACCAACCGCCTACCAGCCAACTCAACCAAAACCTTGTTGGCCCCTGTAAATAGCTGGTCACCCGTCCAGACGAACACGTTTATATATTTATTCACCGTTTCTTCTTCATCACTCCTGCATCATTTTTCTCTCATTCCAGGAAAACTACTGTTTCTGGAGATTCAAAATCGACATGGCATTAATCACTAGAGGTATGAAACGTCGTCATGAAGAGTCTCGACAAGAAGCATTGAACCGATTTGGACGTTTCAACTTGAAAGGGCTAAACCAAGACATTCAGCTGCGCATTCTCAAGAGCGTAAGATTTACAATTTGTGTACTTCCATCGCTTTCTTTTTTCAGATGGAGGAGGCTGATATCGAAACATTGATTGGTATCTCTACACCGCTCAAACATCTCTTCAAGAAATACGAACATGAATTCCCACCACCTGCAGCACTGGCTAAACGTGGTGTGTTTACATTCCACAGCTCAGCAGACGTTAAGAAAGGAAGACTAAGATTGATATATAAGTGGAATGGCAGAAGTCGTGAATCTTTCCTTGGAGATCGCAGTTTTTCAAAACTTCGGAGATACTTGCAAACAGCCAAAGAAATTCAAATTGAACTTCACGATAGTCTCCCAGAATACTTTATAAGAGGAACAGTTGCGTATGCAGAATTGAAGGCTTATATCCGTGGACACTGCGACATCGAAGTGGCATTTTTCTATTGTAAAAAAGTCGAGCACAGTGCGGAGGACTTTGCAAATTTGTTTTCCGGAAGGACAGAGTTGCGTATTCGTATGACATCTGACTTGTGGCAGTTGCAGCCTGCGGTTTTATTTGAGCGTCGCGTGAGTGATAAGTTCTAAACTTTTCAAAACCTTTCGTAATTTTTTAGATCAATGCAGCTAAGATCGACGGAGTTACTTCCAAGAATTTGGCGTTGGACATGATGAGACGCAAGACAATTGATAGGGTTATGATGAACTGTGATGAACCGATTGAATTTGATGAATTTATCCAAGAATGGCGACGAAGAGAACGACCAAATTTTTGTTACGTAATCGCATTCCCAATCACCATGCAACACAACTACACGCACATTTCGTTCACGCCTATCTCTAACCCAACTCCTGACGAAATCCTATACCTTGCTGAAGACATTGGAGAAGATCAAACACGCATCCTTTTGACAACGAGAGATAAACTACATTATTAGTATAATTACAGTGAATTGTCATATTATATTTTTCAAAATGTTTAAAGGATGCATTTCTATACCTGTTTTTTGAAAATCATAATAAATCGTCACAATATTTTCTTCGAAATGTCATTCTGCATGTAATTGTGCTTGGCAAACACTTCCAGCAACTAGCTGTCAAATTATTGCTCTAAATACAGCAATTTGACATTCATCCTCGTTACATTAACTTATCTAGTACTCCTTCGTGATAAAGTAGTCCCAGAACCAATGCAGATTATGGTATACGTGGTATTGATTGACCCCACTCTCCGACGTGACCCCCCCCCCTTCATCCCAGTGGGTTTTTTCAAACGAACGCGCTCCGCTGGAATACCCACAACCGACCAAATAGATCTGCCCAGTCGCATTCTGCCTGCACCTCACCGAGTCGTCCTATTCACTCTTCTACTCTCTTCAACAACGACCATGTCCAAACCTCGACCAATCTTCTCTCAAATGCCTTGGCATATCAAGGAAAGTATTGTGAACTCAACAATTAACGCCACAAAGTAAGCTTTCTCCCTAACTGATTATCAATTTTCATGTCTCCCATTTCAGATGCGCCCTTAGAGATACCTGTAAAACACTCAAATCGATGTTGGCTGACTATAAAATGCATTATGAACTTCTGGAACTCTCGACCTTCTTTGAGAAGAAAATGGTGAAGATCAGCTGTGAATTGCATGGAAATCTCAAATCAGTCGAGTTTTATCCGCGGGAGAATGGTTATGTGAAGAAAGTTGGAGGTGTCGAAATAGAAGTTGGGAGCGGCGATTTTATGAATGCAGCTGTGGAACAGTTTGTAAAGATTCTACGAGATCCTCGCTCAATTATCAAACGCTTTGTGATTGACATCAATCGCCCTATCCTCTATCCTTACCCCCATCGATCAAACAACAACCTTATGAGAAAACTATCCGAAGCTTTTAGCGAATTGCCTCATCAGCTACCTGTCGTTTGTTTCTGGATGAAGAACAACTGCAATGATAGGGAAATCCTGCGAATTATCAAGTTCCTGAAGCCAAAAAGACTGGACACGATGATCTTTTCGCCTAAAGAAGCCTATTCTACCAGCTATTTTTGTGAACTCGAGTTGTCAGAAGTGGCTGAAACGGAGCAGTGGAAACAGGCGAGAGTACTCCTTCTTCCGAGGTACCATTTGTCGCTTTTTGACGAGGATACGGCCCACTTCTCGGGTATCTACTATTCTACTCGATATCTCTCGATGGCAAGAGTGATGAATCTCATTGAGGTAAGTATTTCAAATAAAGTTTAGTGAGTTTTCAATTAATCAAACATTCAACATTTCACTGCAAGACTCAAATCCTTATTTTTCAGCTTGTTTCAACCCAAAACTGCGATCATCGCGTTCTAGAATGCCAAAAAATCCCGAACGACGTTTGGAATTTGTTATCTGAATTCACCAAGACCACTCGAGAGTATGTAGATTGGTACGAGATCCGAAGACATGAAAAACCAACGTGCTGGATGTCTCTCAAATACAAACAACAGGATCGAAAAATAGTTGGATTCCACAAGAAGTTCAGATCTTGAAGTGCTATGATTATTTGACTGTAATTTGTCTTACAAAATAACGGAATGCGTTCCAATTCGAAATTGTCAGATTTGTAAATGTTGATATGTTATGAAATAAACTACAAAGCCATTTATTCTTTCTTGACAATTGTCTTCTCTATTCCAGCAATTATGCACTTATGAAGCTTGATTGTGACTTGATTTCGCAATCTTATGTAGCTACTTGCCTTCCAATCAGTATAAAACTGCCAATTCCACTTGTATTAGGCTCATGATCTGCACAAAGATGCTCTAGAATCTGTGCAGACTGAAAAACAAGGACACAGGCTTTGTTTTCTGTTTTGGCCGACTGTTGTGCAGAAGTGAATTTGAGTTATAGCAAAACTATTTTGAAACCTAACTCTTTGTGTTTTTGAGATTGAAAAACTTGCATAGCACCTGTCAAATTCTTGCTCTAAATACATCAGTTTGTCAAAATTTTTCCCTGTCGCTTTGACTTTCCAAGTACCCCTTTTAAAGTACTGCTGACCCGTATTTCTTGGCACATTGATGTGTCTCATTGTCTTATCATGTGGTACACTATTCCAGCAAGACAATGACGTATGTGCTTTCATTCATCCCTTGGTGTTCACTTGTAATTTTGAACTTTCATTGACTTGTAACTACCCCTTCTAGAGCTATGCTGACCCACGTTTATTCGCCCAGTAATTCACTTCCCACATAGTACTAATTGTTTCTTATTCAGCTGCCGTACAGCCATGCTCACTTTAATGGCTGATAATTGATAAGATAACTAGCTCAGAGATTCTGTTAACCTTCTCAAAACGGGTTTCTTGAACTGAGGGAGTAAGTGGATGGTAAGAATAATCAAACTCAAACAAAACAAATTCAGTTTGTGGAATACGTGGTATTGATTGACACCATTTATCGACGTGACCCCCCATGCGTTCCAGTGGTGGTGCAAGAGCGAACGCGCTCCGCTGGAATACACACAACCGACCCGATAGATCTGCCCAGTCGCATTCTGCCCACACCTCACCGAATGGTCGTATTCCCTCTTCTGATCTCTTCAAGAACGACCATATCGATCCCCTTCCAATCTTCTCAAATCTTTGTGTTTTTGTGATCGACAAACAGGCATAGCATCTGCCCTCATTTCCGCAGAAGTAGTTCGTGTCTCCTTGTCTTTTCACGTGGTATGATGATCCAGTAAAACAATGAGGCATGTGCTTTCATTCATTTTTTCTTTTTTGTCACTGCCACACCGTTTTCTCAGTTTTTTCTTGTTTCATCTCCGGTGAACTACTGAAGTGTCCCATAGTTTTGCTGAGTTTTTAGAATTTATCCGTTCCAGACCTCACGTCCTTGTACTACTTTCCAAAGGTGCCCTTGGTGTTACAGTTTCACTTGAACTTTTGAACCTTCATTGACTTGAAACTGCTGACTTCATTGATGCACGCCGATTCTTCATTTGTATGATACTCACGAACTTTTCACCTCTTTGCCAGTGCACTGAGAATAGTTTCCATTACCTTTCTTATACTCCATGTGAAAAAGAAAATGAGACAATTGTAATAATCTGCTCAAATGATTCTTTTCGCAAACTTGGAAACACACATATTTTAGTTCACACAGTGTCCTGTTCTTTAACGTGTTCTCCCAGATAACACCTGTCTTCTCCCCCCCACTCCAGGGTTTAGATTGTGGCAATTGGACAATCTTTCCTGTTTCCTGACAGGTCATATACCCCTTTTAGTGCAAGGTTTGACTTCAAGAATTACTTGTCATTTACCATGTGTACCATCTGCTTGCCAGGAGATACTAACCGCCTACCAGCCAACTCAACCTGAACCTTGTTGGCCTTGCCCACTCCCCTAAAAATAGCTAGCTGGTCGTCCGTCCAAACGAACACGCTTATATATTTATTCACCGTCTCTTCTTCATAACTTCTGCACCATTTTCTCTCATTTTCTCTCATTCCAGGGTCTGGAAACTCAAAATCGATATGGCACCAATCACCAGAAGTATGAAACGTCGTCATGAAGAGTCTCAACGAGAAGCACTGAACCGATTGGGACGTTTCAACTTTAAAGGGCTTAACCAAGACATTCAGCTGCACATCCTAAAAAGCGTAAGATTTACAGTAGGTGTACTTCCATTTCTTTCTTTTTTTCAGATGGAGGACACTGATATTAAAACATTGATTAGTATCTCTAAGCCACTCAAAAATATGTTCGCGAAATACGAACATGAATTCCCACCACCTGCCGCACTTACTAATCGAAGTGTTATTACATTCCTTAGCTCGGAAAACGTTAAGAAAGGAAGATTAAGATTGAGCTATACGTGGAATAACAGAAAACGTGAATCTTTTCTTGAAAATCTTAGTTTTTCACAACTTCGGAGATACTTGCAATCAGCCAAAGAAATTCAAATTGAACTTCACGATAGTCTCCCAGAATACTTCATAAGAGGAACAGTTCCGTATGCAAAGTTGAAGGCTTATATTCGTAGGCATTGTGACATCGAAGTGGCGTTTTTCTGGTGTAAAAAAATCGAGCATAGTGCGGAGAACTTTTCAAATTTGTTTACCGAAAGGACCAAGTTGTTTGTTCGTATGAGACCTGATTTGTGGCAGTTGCAGCCAGCGGTTTTATTTAAGCGTCACGTAAGTGATCAGTTCTAAACTAATCGAAACCATCTGTAATTTTTTCAGATCCATGTAGCTGATATCGAAGGAGTTACTTCTGAGAATTTGGCGTTGGACATGATGAGACACAAGACAATTGATAAGATTTTTATGAACTGTGAAGAGCCGATTGAACTAGGAGAGTTTATTCAAGAATGGCGACGAAGAGAACGACCAAATTTTTGTTTGGTAATAAAATTCCCAATCCACATGAAGCACAACTACAAGCAAAGTATGTACAAGGCTATCAACTCAACTACCGACATCCTTTACCTTCTTGTGGATGTTCAAGAGAATCAAAGACGCGTCGGTTTGACAACGGGAGAATTCGCAACAATTATAATACGTTAGTATCATCAAAGTTAACTATCAAGTTATATTACTCAAAATGTTTTAAGGATACATTGCCATACTTGTTCTTCTGAAAATCATAATAAATCGTCACAATATTTTCTTCGAAATGTCATTCTGCATGTAATTGTGCTCGGCAAACACTTCCAGCAACTAGCTGTGAAATTATTGCTCTAAATACAGCAATTTGACATTCATCCCTGTTCCATGACCTGTCAACTACCCCCTCTAGAGCAATGCTGGCCCATTTTCGTTTGCACAGTACTTTACTGTCCACATAGTACCACTTGTCACTCATACAGCTGCCGTACAGCCAAGCTTACTACAAGGACTGATAATTGATAAAATAACTTGTTCAGAGATTCTGTTAGCTCTCTCAAAACGGGTTTCTTGGGGTGAGGGAGTCACGTAGATAGTGAGAATAATGAAAGTCAGTTCGGAAGCGTTTGACAATCGATCAAGGATTTTGAACAATCTTCATGAACTATTCCACGGCTCCAATAATAAGTTAGTCTCCGTTTTCACTTCAATCTCGAATGCAGAACCAATACAGGTTGTAGTATATGTAGTATTGATTGATCCCACTCTCCGACGTGCCCCCCCCCCCATTCAGTGGTTGTGCAAAACGAAAGCGCTCCGCTGGGATACATACAGCCAACCCAATAGATCTGCCCAGTCGCATTCTGCCCGCACCTCACCGGGTGGTCCTATTCCCTCTTCTGATCTCTTCAAGAACGACCATGTCGATCCCCCTTCCAATCTTATCGAGTCTTTTGTGTTTTTGTGATTGACAAACTTGCATAGCATCTGTCCTCATCCCCGTAGAGGTAGTTTGTGTCTTCTTGTCTTATCACGTGTCACGTCCAGTAAGACAATGAGGCATGTGCTTTCATTCATCATTTCTGCTTTGCCAGTACCACATCGTATCTTTAGCTTTTTCTTGTTTCATCCCAGGTGAACTACTAAAATGTCCCATAGTTTTGCTGAGTTCCTAGAATGTGTCCATCCCACAAGTCACGTCTTTGCATCTTCCAAAGATGCCCTCGGTGTCACAGTTACTACTGATGATTTTGAACCTTCATTGACTTGAGACTGCTGACTTAGTATAGTACTCACAAACTTTTCACCTCTTTGCCAGGGTACTGGGAATAGATTCCATTACCTTTCTTAGACTCCATGTGAAAATGAAAATGAGAAACTTGTAATAATCTGTTTGAATGATTCTGTTAGCAAACTTGAAAAAAAAACACTTCTTCTAGTTCACACAGTGTCCTTTTCTCCCAGATCACACCTGTCTTCTCCCCCCCCCCCAGGGTTAAGATTATGGCAATATGCCAATCTTCCCTGATTCCTGACCGTTCATGACCGTTCACATACCCCAATTAGTGCAAGGTTTCACTTCAAGAATTACTCACCATTTGTCATGTGTACCATCTGCTGCCAGGGGGTACCATCCGCCCACTAGACAACTCAACATAAACCTTGTTGGCCCCGCCCACTCCCCTATAAATAGTCGGTCGTGCCGTCCAGGAGAACATGTTTTTGTGTTTTTCCACCGTCTCTTCTTCATAACTCCTGCACCAATTTTCTCAGCTCTCCTTTTCTCATTCCAGATCTCTTCTTCGAAGCTCAATATGGCTCCAATCACCAGAAGTAAGAGACTGCGTCAAAAAGATTCTCAGCAAGAAAAAGAGGCACCGGCGAGACAACAAAGAAGAGAAGAAGACGTTCAAGTTCTTCCAAACCGAATTAAGCCTTTCAAGTTGAAAGGACTGAATGACGAAATTCAACTTCAAATTTTGAAAAATGTGAGTTTCGCCGATTTGCCTGTTTATTTGCGCTTTCTCTTTCAGATGGAACAGCGTGCTGTTGAAAATTTGATCACGATTGATGCACCGCTCAAAGAACTCTATGAGAGTTATGAGCATGAGTTTCCGCCACTCGCTGAACACTCAGAAGGTCTAAACCTGACGTTTGTGAGTGACCACAGATTCCGTGAGGCGACATTGATTGTTTCTCGTGTCCCAACGAGGCAAGAATTTATCCTCGAAACGTTGAGTTTCAATCGACTTCGACGACTCATGCAATCAGCCAAAACGATTTATTTCTGTTTGCAAGTTCTACCAGAAATATTTTGGAGCGGAACAGCTAGTTTTGCTAGATTGAAAGCGTATTTCGCTAAGCACTGTAACATCGAGAAAGTGACACTAGTTTGTTGGGACACCGACCAGCCAAAAACCTATGCGAACTTGTTTCCGGAAACGACTGAATTGCATTTTGTCATGAATTCTAAGTTTTGGGAATTGCAGCCGGTGTCACTTTTTGAGCATAAGGTGAGCTAACTCCACTGAAAATTTGGGAATTATTCATTTTTCACAGAACATTTATGCGGAAATCGAAGGAGTCACTTCAAAAAATGTAGCGCTGAACATGATGGGATACAAAAACATCCGGTCTCTCAAAATGTACTGTGAAGAGCTTCTGGAAATGGAGAGTTACATCAAGGACTGGCAGAAAGGAGAACGATTGGATTTCCGTTGGGTGATCAAATTCCCACTCAACATGGAGAATGAGTACGACACTGCTTTGTACCACGCCGAAAACCTGAGCCAAAGCCCAACCATGCAATTCATTGTGAAGAAGGACAGACAAGCTCGTCAACGGATTGTCACTTTGTCTGTCGTACCAGTCATCACAATTGATTAATTAATTGAATTTTTGAAAAACATATCAATTCGTGTGTTGTTATTATTGAAATGAATGAATCTGCGCAATAACTGCTTCAAACCGTCATTCAAGATATTACCGTGCTTCCTCCCAGCCAGCACATGCTAATCATTTGCTCTAAATACAGCAATTCGTCCTCCTCCCCCTGTCACTTTGACATTCCAATTACCCTACCATCTGCTTGCCTTACAGTCAACTGGTTATTATGATCAATCCCACACCCCACTTGAAGCAATTTTCGCCTCTTGTCTCTTGACACATTGAGCGACGCTCATGCGATACCATTTACACAAATCAATCCCAAATGAGTTGGTGTCTCCTCACTGAATCACGGACAAATCCTTGAGTACTGAAAACAATGGGAACACTCCCAAAAGCAAATATTCTGTTCCAGATAGAACTGATCAACTATGAAAGTCCATACAACACACCTGCTGCTCCAAGGGATCCTCAGAATTTGTCGTCGTTGTCGGTACTTGAATCTTCGAATGTCCTGAGATTGTCGGCCTTTTGGAGTTGAAGGCGTCCCATATCAATTGGCTTTCGCACTTCATCGGAGTCTTGAAAAAATTGTCCTTCTGGATCCACCGGCCTTCTGGAATCCCCTCTTGAATTGTCGAGTGTCCTGAAGTTGTCGACTTTTTGGAGTTCAAGGAGTCCAGAATCCATCGGCCTTCTGAATCCTTCGGCCTTCTGAATCCTTCGGCCTTCTGGAGTATTCCGTCTTCTGGAGTCCAATGAGTCCGGGATCCTTCCAATCGCATCGTCGTCTCCACTGACTTTTCTCGAGTTGCTGACGCGGGCGCTCCTGGAAGCAATCTACATGATCACAAGTAATAAGCGACTGATAAAGAAGTCATATGTAAACCTAGAATGGTTTTCTGAGTCCATGAATTGTGTCTATTCTACACGTCACAACCCGATATTTTTCAAAGTTACTCCCGGTGTTACAGTTACCACAATTGTAATAATCCGCTCGAATGCTTCTGCTAGAAAACTTGTACAAAACACTTCTCCTAGTTCACAAAATGTATTTT
This sequence comes from Caenorhabditis becei, assembly GCA_900536315.3. NCBI lineage: Eukaryota > Metazoa > Nematoda > Chromadorea > Rhabditida > Rhabditidae > Caenorhabditis > Caenorhabditis becei. The sequence goes on from LR539211.1 coordinate 353,897, forward strand.
TCTTCGACGTGTTCTCCCAGATAGCACCTGTCTTCCCCCTCCCCAGGGTTTAGATTATGGCAATATGTCTATCTTCCTTGTTTCCTGACCGTTCATGACTGTTCATATACCCCTTTTAGTGCAACTTTTGACTTCAATAATTACTTGTCATTTGCCATGTGTACCATCTGCTTGCCAGGGGTACTATCCGCCTACCAGCCAACTCAACCTAAACCTTGTTGGCCCCGCCCACTCCCCTATAAATAGCCGGTCGTGCCGTCCAAACGAACACGTTTTTGTGATTATTCACCGTCTCTATTACATTACTTCTGTACCGTTTTCTCAACTCTTCTCGTTTTTACAGATACTATCCCCTGCAGCTTAATATCGCTATGACACCAATCACTGGAAGTAAGAGACAGCACCAGGAAGATTCCCAACAAGAAGAAGAGGTACCGGTGAGACAACTGAAAAGACAAGAAGAAATTCAAGTTTTTCCAAAGCGAATTGTGCCTTTCAAGTTGAAAAAACTGGATGACGAAATTCAACTCCAAATTCTCAAAATCGTGAGTTTCGCCAGTTCGCCTATTTATTTGCGCTTTCTCTTTCAGATGGAACAACGGGACGTGGAAAACCTAATCACAGTTGATGCACCGCTCAAAGAACTCTATGAGAGCTATGAGCATGAGTTTCCACCACTTTCTGAATACTCAGAAGGTCTCGATCTATGGTTTTTGAGTGGGCCCGCATTCTCTGGGGGGAAACCGTTTATTTGTCGTACGGCGCAATCTGTATTCGTCACAACGAGGCCGGAACTTTTATTTGAAACGTTCAGTTTCAATCGACTTCGAAGATGCATGAAATCAGTCAAGACCCTCCGTTTCTGGTTTTCTGTTCTACCAGAAATGTTTTGCAGCGGAACAGCTCGTTTTGGCGAACTGAAAGCGTATTTCGCAAACCATTGTCACATCAAAAAAGTTGATCTGCCGTGTCGCAACGCCGAACAGCCAGTACACTTTGCGAACTTGTTTCCGGAAAAGACTGAATTACATTTTACTATGATTGCTGAGCGCTGGCATTCACAGCCGGCGTCGTTTTTTGAACATAAAGTGAGTAATCTTTACTGAAAATTTGGAAATCGTTCATTTTTCACAGAACATTTATGCCAATATCCAAGGACTCACTCCGAAAAATGTAGCGCTGAGCATGATGGGCTACAAAAACATTCAATCTCTTACTATGTTTTGTGAAGAGGTTTTGGACATGGAGGGTTACATCAAGGATTGGCAGGAAGGAAAGCGACCGGATTTCAGTTGGAAGATCACATTCCCACTCAGCATGGAGAATGAGTACGATACAGCTTCGTACCACGCTGAAAACCAAACTCGAAGCCCAACTATGAAATTTATTGTGAAGGAAGACAAAAAACATCGTGTACGACGTGTCACTCTGGCTGTCATACCAATAATCACACTCGACTAACTAATTCAGTTTTCAAAATACATGTCAATTCGTGTGTTGTTATTACTGAAATGAATGAATCTGTGCAATAATTGCTTCAAACCGTTGTTCAAGATATTACTGTACTTACTAAGCACTTGCAGCCAGCCCCTGCCAATCATTTGCTCTAAATACAGCAATTCGTCCTTCTCCCCCTGTCACTTTGACATTTCAATAACCCTTTTATAGCAGTCCATTACCCCATAGGGTACCATCTGCTTCCCTTACAGCCAACTAGTTCATCTGTACGTTTGGGTGACCCATAAACTTGAGACATGTCATGTAATTGTCAGGGGAAAGTAGGAGAAAAAGAAACAGTCTGTGTCAGCTAGAACTGATCAGCTATAGAAGTCCTTACAACTCACCTCCCTAAATGCTCATCCTTCTCATTGACTTCCATCTTCTCCTTCTCGTCTTCCGAAGGTGCAGAACCTTGTGTTGTCCTATTGCTCCTGCTACTACAAGAGATCCTCAAAATCCGTCGTCTTTGTCGTCGGATCCCATTTCACGGCTCAAGGTGCTCCTCTCCGTCATTGATTTGCAGATCCAGAAGCCAAGGCATAGAGCACGAGGAAAACCATATAGCCTCGTCAAAACAGAGCTATCTGTAGAGGGGTTGCAGAGGCCATTTTGGATCTCTCTTGAATCCTAGAGTGTCCTGAAGTCCTCGACTTTTTGAAGTTGAAGGAGTCCTGGATCCATCGCTCTGCTAAATCCTTCGGCCTTTTGGATCCTTCGGCCTTCTGAATCCTTTGGCCTTCTGAATCCTTCGGCCTTCTAAATCCTTTGTCCTTCTGGGTCCACCGGCTTTCTGAATCCTTCGACCTTCTGGAGTCTTCCGTCTTCTGGTGTCCAAGAGGTCCGGGATCCTTCCAATCGCATCGTCGTCTCCATTGATTCTTCTCGAGTTGCTGACGCGGGCACTCCTGGAATCAATCTACATTATCAAAAGTAATAAACGACTGATAACGGAGTCATAAACAGAGTAAGGAAAGTTAGTAGTACGGTGATAAAGAACAGTGAAGGTGAATTGGTGAGGGACTAAGGAACTTTACAGTGACAAGGAACCCACATGAACTGATTAGTGAATAGTGACTGATAAGGAAGCAGTGTCAAGTGATATTAGAGAAGTTGGGGGTCTGAATTCACACACCTGGTCAACCACGTAATAAGAGACTGACAAGTGTGATAAGAGAGAAGAGGATCACTGAGTGATAAAATTATGTTTTTTTGGCAAGTGATAAGAGTATGAGCTCAAAAATCAAAAAAAAATATTGAAAAGGCTGCGGAAATGTTGAGGAACTGATATGCAACTCAAAAACCATAAACTGATAAGTGTTAAGGCTTCCTCAATTGACTAACTCTAGTGCCTAACTGACCAGATCGGATGGGACCAACGAAGGAACCGACCATCCGCCAGTGATACAAAAAACAGAATGAGCAATGCGAGAGGTCCCTTGTTTACGCGGCAGATCACACTAATGATTTGTCAGTGGGGCGCGATTGCAACACGGAAGGCGGTGGGCCATCGAAGTATGGGTATTGATTATCGATTTTCTTGTTTTTCTTTAGGAATTTCATGTGTTTTTCAAAGAACTGGCATTGGAACTGAAGGTTTTTGACAAACTATTTTACTCTTGGAGTTCGGTACTCTCGGAAATGGAATGTTTCGAATTCCCATGAACTGATTAGTGAACATTGGCTGATAAAAAAGCAGGGTTAAGTGATATTAGAAAAGTTGGGGTTTCTGAATTCACACACCTGGTCAATTCGGATGAAAACGGGAAAATGGGGACGTGATAAGAAACTGATAAGAGATCACTGAGCGATAAAAAACTGTTGAAGGACTGGCAAGTGATAAGAGCCATGAAGGGCTCTCAAAACAAAAGAAACAGTGAAAAAGCTGCGGGAATGTTGAGAAACTGATAAAGAACTCAAAAACCATCAACTGATAAGTGATAAAGCCCCCTCAAGTGCAAGTGACTAACTCTAGCCGAGGTTGCTTAACTGGCAGATCGGACGGGACCAACCACTCGCCAGTGACCCAAAGTAAAGAATGAGCAATGTGAGAGGTCCCTTGTTTATATGGCAGATGGAGGGCAGGTTAAATGGATGATCTGGCAGTGAGGCGAGATTGCAACACGGAAGGCGGCTATCGAAATGAGGGGATTGATTATCGATTTTCTTGCTTTTCAAGGAAACGGTATTGGAACTTGGAACGAGAGTGATGAATTTTCAAAGTGATTTTGAATTCGAATTCAATGTCTTCTTCATCCGCAAAGATCTAAAAGACCGAAACTTGTCCGTTGTCATAAATCTATTTCCCACTGTATCTCTTTCAGTCAACACTGTTGCCGAAACTACAACAAACTGTTACTTGCTTTTTCAAATACTTATCATAACTCAAATCCACATAAACTTGCTTGTTACAGTAATCTACTGATTAACGAAACCCATCTACATGGCCAAACAAACCCGGTTTATTCAAATCTGTTACCAGCTAGGATCCCTAAAAACAAAGACAACTGGTTCGATTTCAAATAAATTTACAAACCGTTTTATTCATGGAGTTTAGCACTTTTTGGAAAGAAATGTTTTGAAGATCAAACAGTCACATTGGAAAAATAAACCGTATCTCATACAATTAAAAACAATAACACAACAGAAAAAAGTTTGAAAACAGATTACAATGAACATGTATACCTATTTGGGTTTGACGATGTGATGGAGAAACCCATACAATAAAACAATAGAAATGAGGGAAGAAATGACACCACGATCAATGAGGAAAATATCAAAAAACATAGAAATGGATAGAAATGAATATATCAAACTCGAATGTTTGTATCAAGCTGACAGTGAGCACAATTTTTAGTATTACTTTTGGCAAACCAGTTTAGAAGACATGTTTTGTGGAACTTTTTCTTACAACCACGACAACGAGTCCAAGTTTCCAGGCTCTCCGAGCCTGGAAGACAATAACAGGAGGCACATTGATTATCTATCTCCTTGTTATAAGCTTCCTGGAGCTCTTTGAGTCTTTTGTTAAAATCAGGGGGGTACTCAGGGAAATCAGGAATTATTGGGACATCTTCAGGCGTCAAAAGTGGAGTTTTTTGAATCGTTACGATGTTGAGTTCAATCTGGTTCGTAATTTCCGTGTGGGCTAAGTGAAACTTTGTCCAATAGTAATTCCCAATTTGCTGGTTGTTTCCTTCGTTGGACAATGACAGGAATCTGGAATCACATAATCAACACAATTGATTTTGAAAGTTTAAGATGAATTATTTGTAAAAATCGAAATGCCTGGGACCAAAAGTTGAAAGTATGTGGTAGAATCGAATTTTAGTGACCTGCATATAACCCCTATAGAGTAGTTTTGAAAAATGGAGTCAAAATACCAAATTGTCCCAGACACCCATTTGGT
>LR539211.1:360072-402625 GCA_900536315.3 Caenorhabditis becei
AAGTTCGATTCTACCACATACTTTCAACTTTTGGTCCCAGACCCCCCAAAAAACTTCGAAAATTACAAATAATTCATCTTAATAACGTACCTTTTGTATTTTTCTTGTCCTCTTTTGAACTCGCCAAACGATATATCCTTTTTCATTTGAACGTTCGCCAAGACCGATCGCATTTCCACTGGCAATCTGTAGTCAACTGCCTTCCAGGTTTCCAGGTTTACGTGAGGTTTGACGGTTCTGACAAGGTCTTTCCAAGAGGAGTTGTAATCTTCCACTTTTCTTTTCTCCAGAACGACTCGATCCAGCTCTGATTGAAGAGTCTCGACATGTTCGGTTTTTTGCCGAAGTTCATCTCGAGCTTCTTGGATCACCTTGTCCTTCTCAGCCAGCAATCGACTGAATTCCTTTTTCTCACTCTCAAACCTTGCTCGTTCTTTATCGAATTCCTTTTGCATTTTCTCGATCTGATTGTTGGCATGAGTCAACGCCTTGTCCTTCGCCTTGCATCTCTCACTGGTTCGGTTGCACTTATCACAGCTTGCAGATACTCGGGGATCCAAAGCAGGTCCTGGTCCACTTGGCGTCTGACGCTCTTCTTCAGCAGCTCTAGCCTCCAGAGCAGCTTTAGCCTTCTTCTCCTTCTTCTTCTGCCGGTTCTTCGCGCTTTTCGATTGTGCAGGTTCCTGCTTGGCTCTGAAAATGTTACATACGTTTAACTGATTTTAAATTCAAGCTAGAACTCACGCGGCTCCTGTATCGTTGAGTGACAGTGCATCAAGTTCACCAGCAAAGTTCACATCTGATGTGGACAAAGATTTCTCTTCTCCATCTTCCCCTGCTGGTCCGACGTCGTTGTGAGCTGGAGCTGTCTGGTTTCCGTCAGAAGTTCCGAAAAATCTCAAGTGGTCATCTTCGATCATTTGCTTCAGCCATTTGCCGGTGTGTTCCATAACGTATTGCTTCATGTCGTTTAGGAATTTTGCCTTGAATTCTTCGTAACCTTTAGACACTGATTGGTTGTTCTCCAAGTTTTGAATTTGCGATTCGTTGTCAGTGGCGGCTTCGGGAAGATCTTCATTATGATTTGTTCCGTTTGTCTCATCAGTGAACAGAAGATTGATGTAATCAGCCTCAGATTTCCAGTTGTCAAGTGGGACTTTATGAAGTAGTCCCTGTCGAACACTTTTTAGGAGATCCTTCTCTTCTTCGGGGAAGAAGAACGAATCGATCCAAACATTCAGGAATAAAAGACGAGCCTTCCAAACTGGCCACTGTTCTTTTTTGAGTAACTCCTTGTACTCATCATCTTCCTGATCAGAATGGATCATCTCAAGGCTCTGACAGACACTGTGGATGAAGAAAAGAGATACGGTGTCCTTGGGATCTTGTTCAAAGAGTGAAGCGAAAGGCGTCAGCACATTTTCCTTAGAAAATATGTTATTCAAGTGAAAAATTAGATCATTGCTTACTTCCTTTCTCTTCACATATTCCGGATCACTATTCAGTTTCGTAATGATGTCTTCCACGGTTTTCACCTCAACCACACCTTCATTTTCCATATGTCTCATCTCGGTGACCATCATCGTTCCGAAGTAATTCATCTGTTCGTCTTTAATCCAGTTGACATCACATGCCACAGATTGGTAAATGTGGAATCGAGCCATTGATGTGTGCATGACTGGCTCCCAGTATGGATTTGGGAACCCTTGTAGTTTCTTCATTTCGATCGTGGGAAATCTCGAATGAACAGGATCCGGGACCAGCTGAAAAAACTGACGTAATTTTTCGTTTTGGGCTGCACTGGAACCTACCGTTAACATATTGTTCTTCACGATACCAAAGTCTCGAAAAACATCATCGAGTTCTTTCAGTGTCATCGTGGCACTCTGATCAGACGACCAGAGGTTCTTTCCTGCGAGATACAGTTTTTCATTAACTGTTTCTTGGCGTGCAAGAAGAATAGGAATCACATCCAACACCTCAATCGAAAAAACACGACGATCTTCGGTTTTATTAAATACAGAGACGAAGAAAGTGCGGAGATAGATTCGTTTTGGATTGGACCACTGAAAAAAAAAAATTAAAAAAGTTAGTTCAAATTGAACTTACAAAATAAGTAGTCAAACTTCGAAAATCAATGTAGAGGCTCAGAGCTTCTTCGATATCGAGCTCTTTTTCGTCGATTTCCAGTTCGCGAGTTCTTACTTCCTCCAAATCAAGTAAGAAAACGCTCGGATTTCGTTCATCTCTCTCCTCGAGCATTTTCGACTCCCATTCCGGACGCAGCAGGATGTATTTGCTGGCAATGTAGTCCCCAGCAGCTGTGTTGTAGACGTACGTCCTCCGATTGGCTTGTCTGTCAGAAATATTCACAATTTCTGGTGCCAACTCGATGCTTTTCCACGGAGACTTTGCAGAATGATTGGAGGTTTTGAGTGGAAGAGCAGAGCAGGTTTTGAGGCTTGCAACTTGAATGCCCTGGGCGTCAAAGAACTCCACGAGATATGGAAATCTCTGGCACAAGCATCTAGTCAGGGTGGCTCCGATGACATCAAAAATGTCGAAGTTGTCTGGTTTGTGATCAAAATATTCTTCCACAAAAACCAAAAATTCCGGGAAGAATTTGGTAAGCTTCAGGGAGTTCATCTCCTGTTGCACAGCTTCCATTGTTAGTTTCGCCGGAATTTCAACATCATCAGCGGGACTTGGTTTGAGGTTCTTGAAAAAGTCCTTAACATAGTCTTGGAGGCATTCAATGTCCTCTTGTTCGAGGAAGTACATTGATGTCTCCTTCGGGTTGAAAAAAGTTTTGAGTGTCCCGAAAAATTCCTCGAACAAACCCCATTCTTCTACCTCAGCCTTCTGGAACACCTTGCATCCGAAGAATATTCCTCTTAGAATTTCGAAGAGGACATCGGCGGCCGGCTTGTACAGCTTTCCATCGGCTGTTTGGATGGGTTGCGTCCACAGTTTTTCGCGGATGAAGCTCAAGCAAACCGAGTTCTCTTGATTGGCGACAGACTGACTTGCTGGGTGTGCTAGCAGTATCCTGGACGGTTTCTTGATGTGAGATGGTCCGTCGACCTTTTCTTCTTGCAGAAGGTACACATTCTCGGGAGTAGCCTGGTCCCAGACGAACTGATTGGACTTCTCGGCAGTCGGGAGGTCCTGTAAGATTTTTAGTAAGAACAAGTGTCCGAAACAAGTGTAGGGTCTCTTTTTTCAAAAAATTCTAAAAAATTTCAATTTTTTTTGAAGTCTTTTTATGGATTTTGGGACACACTTTGAAAATACTTGAAACCTCTGGAAAAAATGAGAAAAATTCTGGTCGATTTGATTTTTTGAATTTCAGAATTCCAGATGACGTCCCTTATCTGAATCTTCATGTATCTTTGCCAGAAATGTTGGGTATGTAACTAGGTCCCTCAGGGACAACATGTCCAAAGCTGAGCTCAAACGGAACATTTTGAGCCAAGTTATGGTAGAAACTGTTTGCGGTCACTAAATTATAATCGCTACTGTGTATAGGACCCCCACCCCTACTTTTGAATTTTTTTGAACTCAAAATTGATCCAAATTGTTTCCCGGATTGGCTTCATATCGTTTATGTAAAAATTAGCTGCAGACAATATTTTTTCGCCCTAGTTCTAACCCTCCAAATTTGGAAAATATTGAATACTCACCGATAATATCTGTTGCCACTTATTAACGATTTTCCCAGTTCCTTCCAATAACGCCAACTTCGCCTTGCACTCGCATGTCGTTTCATGTGTTCCGAATTCTTTTGCCAAATATTCGAGCGTCCGAAGTGATTCTTGGCTCCACACGGGTAAGGACATCTTGTTTTTTAGAAGTTCCATCACTTCTTCGCGTGTATAATTCAAAAAACATTCAAAATCATCTCCAGAATTGCTGATGCTTTTCCTCAAATCGTCCACATCTTGCTTCACTATTTCATGGACGTCTTCAGATTTGTAGAAGACGAGCTTATTGCCGGGAGAGTTATACGCGTCAAAGAGACATAGAATTAAATCACAAAAGTGATCAGTGGGCAACAGATTCTGAGCGCTATCAAAAATGGACCAAGCGATATGAAGAGCTATGTAACTTGCTCTCACTGTTCCCAGTTGTTCTCTTGTTTTGCAAATATTAGGAAACTGAAACAATTGTTCATACAATTTCCTTTCAATGACAACTTACAGTAAGACATTGCCAAATAATTGCACCAAAAAAAAGATGATTTCCTTCAAAATTCAAGTAACGTCTGATTGAATGCGCAAATTCTGCAGGAGATCCAAAAATTTCTGAATGTCAAAAAGTTCAAATTTAATTAATTCAATTTGCTCACTCATATTTTCACCAAATATGTCCATGATCATCTGGTAGTCCTCTCCTTTTTCTTCTTCCGCTATAAATTTATATTCCAGTTCCAATATTTCCTTTGTTCGAACAATGTTCGCTTCAGATTTAAAGTAGTAGCTCCAGATATCGTGGAGAACTTTGCCTATTTCTACCAAATGGCAACTGTTGTAAGGGTTTTCCTCCGACATTTTTCTGCAAAAAATTCAAGGATTTTGAATAGAAAACACCGGAATACAAGACGAAAAACGGCTAAATTCGAGGAGAACAATCTAAAAACCAGAAGAAAATACAAATTCAAACAAGAAACGACGAAGAGTGAGCGTGGCCAACTGGCCGTTTTCTGCGTGCCTATTTCTCTGCTGAGACACACTATTTCGTTGTATTCCATCGGCATCGATTTTTTCCTACTAAAATGGTGGCGGTTGATGCTATGACGAAAAAGAATACAATATAGAAACATCCTGTGAATGTGATAGTTGTATATTATAAATATGGATAAAAAGAAGGGTGAAAATGGAGACAAACAACCAAAAAACGGGAGAAGCGAAGAAAGTCAACAACGGGAAATGAATGGGCTTGCGGCAGTGTCCCCGGCATGCTTCTCCTCTCGGAGTACACCGGTCAAAGGAAAGGGCGCTCAACGTCTTGTCTTATTTGCAGCCAGAGCTACTTTTTTGAGAGGAGAATGGTTTGAAAATGCAGATGTTACATTACATGGAGAACCTAAAAACTTTCTTTGAAAAAGAAAACAAGAGGAGAAACAAAAAGCAATAGGAAAATCATTCTGTGAAAAAACAAAAAGACAAATCCTTCTGGAGTGACGTTTTATACCAACATTCATAGTATGTGTAATTTCCAGGAAAACGAAATTGCATTTTGTTAGAATACACGCATGACATTCATTTTTCACGTGGTCAAAAAGAGAATCGATATAAGGAAACGTTGTCGATTTGAGAATTACTGATAACTTTTCTGCACATCGGTGTATTACTTTCGATGTGAAGTAGGGGACCGGAAAAAAAGCAAACACTTTGTTCATTTCAATTTCTTGGGTTTCAGAATTCCAGGTGACGTGTCTTCTCTCGATGTACTCTTATCTTAACCAAAAGGTAAATGTTGGCTTCGCCGCCATTTCCCTTCTGGCAAAGCTTGCCTAGGTGTCATAATGGGTAGGGGCACTTTTCATACACTGCTGTCCAACCTCTAAACTGTAATGCTCGCCATATTTCATCAGCCCACTTTGAAGCGAAAAAGTTTCCTTCTTCCACAGAATCTCTGTTACGCAACAGTTTGCACCACCGGTGGCGCGAAAACGTGGCGGAGAGAGTTTGAAACACCTCTAACCCGCCGTGTTGACACGAAAGTAAACTGAACGTGTCTTGAATTGCCAACGAAGGACATATTTTCGAAATTCACAACTTTTCTGACGCTGGGAGAGATATCGCGCCCTCCGTGCCTCAATCCCACACACCGCCTACTCCACCTCTCTTATCCGCGAACTGCCCATTTACGCAAACCGTTTCTCCTGGTTGTTTTGCTTTTGGCTCCGTTTCACTTTCCCCAACAACGAAACTTTCTCTCTTCCACACAAAAAACTACCCGGCGTCAGAAGTGTGCTAGCAGTGCACCCGACTCGTTGTGACACGTGGCCCCTCTCTACCTGTCGGCATCCGGTTGTCGCCCGCGTTATCAAACGTGGTAATTGTACCGGTAGACAACTCGTGTAGGAAAAAACTGCCGATTTTAGAGCGGCGTGTTCAATGCTCACTGACGATGAAACATGGAAACGAGGCTACAATTTACAAGAATCTCTGACAACAAGTACCAAATTGTGAAATCGAAATTGGCTGAAATTGATGGGAGTGAAGTTCCCGTTTAATTGTATAAAATTTTATCTCACTGCCAATGATATAGTCTTCGGTCCCTATTCAAAGGAACACAAACTTTCTGTTCTCAATCATGTTTTCAGAATTCCTTCTGGAATTTTCTATGAACCCTGTGCTCTTTCAATCAATTTGCTACGGTAATTAGCATTTGAATAGGTACTGTCATCAAAGACATCTCTTTCCAAAAACATCTGCCTACCGCCGGTAATCCGGAAATTGGAAGGATGCCGATTCCCCACCTTCCCGCTAGAGCACATGCAACCGAGCTGTCACAGAAAGATTTTATCTTTTTAAAAAAGATCTGTTCGAGAAGCAGCTGCCTTGAGGGTGTCCGGTAATTGCCATATTTGATATAACAACGTGTATTTCTGCTCATTCGTTTCTAAACTTATTCTTATTTTTCAACTTTGCATTCCTGTAATTTCCAGGTTCACAATGGTCGTGACAAGTAGTTCAATTCGTAAGCGAAATACCTTACCCCGAAGGACGATTGCAATTCGGAAAATGACTCGGAAGGAACATGAGAGGATAAAAGGAGTACGAGTCAAACCGAAGAAATTGACCGATTTGCCTGAGGAACTTTTGGTTAAGATTATGGAAAAAGTATGTTTCACCAAAATTTGAAACTTTCGAATCAAACCAGCTTTCGTTTCAGGTAGATGAGGAGAATATTGAATCAGTACCTCAAATCTGTATACGTTTGAGAGACATTTTTGAAAAGTTCGAGCACAAATTCGTACCACCAGCTACCTACTCTAAACGACCTTCCCTGACATGCAGAATAACGGAAAAAGGAGTTGAACTGAAATTTGTCAAGAACACAACCATGTTCGTCAAAAACACTACCAGACAGATCATTCCGAACCCAAGTTTCTCTCGCTTGAGAAGATATCTTCGTAATCTTTACCGCCTTGATTTCGTGTTCGGAGCAAACCCTCCAGCCTGCTTCACTGTTGGTACAAACGAGTTCAACACATTGAAGGCTTTCATCAAGGATCACTGTTTTATCCATAGAGTGTCAATTGTTCATCCACAGATTGATAATGTTGCTGGAAATATTATGAACTTGTTCTCGGACCTGGCTACCTATTGGATATTAATTGACATTGAGAAACTACTGATGGAACCAGCAACATTTTATAACAAGAATGTGAGTTAATGAAAAATTGACTTGTCTGAAAAAAATGACGTCTGAAATTTTCAGATCGAATGCCTCGAGGTGAAAGGAATCACTCCAAAGGATCTTGCAGTAGATCTGATGTATTTCAAATACATTGAGTACCTCTCCCTCTGTTGCTCGGAACCACTTATATTCTATCCTTTTATCGAGGAATGGAAGAAGAACAAACGGACAATCAAGAGATGGGTAATCAAATGTCCAGTTCCAGGAAGCCCTCGTCTTCGCAACACAATTTTCCGTCAATATGAAGGAGACAAAGTTCTGAAAGTTAAAATAACGACACAGGCGTCATATGTGGAGTTTGTAATTGCTGAAGAATGAGTATTTCCTTTATGAGTTGTATTGAATGTGTGTTTGTTAAATCGAATTAATAAATCTATTATCCATTGATTTTCCTCCTGTACCCCTTTTCAAATCCGGTTCAACCGGGTTGCTCCTATAGCCGATGTCCTACGGTAGCGATAATTAGTCTCCGGATAGATTCTATCATCAAAGACATGCGCTTCCAGAACCATATGCACAGCTCTCACTAATCCGGTCAATTGAAACCTGTTCCTTACCAAGCGCTTTTCAAAAAACCGCATGGCACGTGCAACCCGGCAGGTTACGGTAATAGGCATCTGCGTCGATTCTATCTCCGATTGGAAGCAGCTGCTTACTGTAGACCAATACGTATCGTGTTTTTTTGACCATTTTTCATGCCGTTTTTTTCTGTTTTGTATTTCCGAAATTTGAGATTTCAGATTCAAAATGGTGGAAACCAGAAATGGAATTCGGAAACGTGCCGCAGAAAAAAGAATGAGGAGAAGTGAGCGCTTCAAGAAAAAAACTACCGTATCCCGAGGGGTCATGGTGACTCGGAGCATGACTTTGAAGCAGCTTCTGGAAGATGAGAGGATTAGAAGAATACGAGTGAAACCTGAAAAATTGATGGATCTGCCAGATGAGATGTTGATTGAAATCATGAAAAGAGTATGTTTCACCCCTAAAGTTGAAAAAATCGAGTTTTTTCTTTTCAGGTGAACGAGGAGAACATCGGGACAGTTCCGCAGATCTGTACTCGTATGAGAGACATCTTCAAGGATTTCGAGCACGAATTTGCACCGCCAGCTGCTAGCTCTACAGGACCCATGTTGAATTGCGACTTTTCAAGAGACTGTTTTCGAATGGAACTTGTCAAGACTATAGAACATTCTCGGTTGATCACATTCGATCCGAGTTATAGTCGCTTCAGAAGATGTCTCAAAGATCTCGACCGACTTGTTCTACGGTTCAGAACAAATCCACCTGACTCTTTTGTCAAGGGAACTAAAGAGTTCAAACATTTGAAAACGTTCATCGAGAATCACTGTTCGATTAGAAAAGTGGTTATTCTCCATTCATACATACGAAATATTGCTGAAAATGTGATGGACTTGTTTCCTGAGAAAACCGTGTTTTTGGTATACATCAATGTCGGGAATCTTCTGTGGGAACCGAGAACATTTTTTGAGAATCACGTGAGTCGGTGACAGAATGGATTTCACAAGATGTTTTCTTTCAGATAGAACGTTTATCAATATATGGATCAACTCCTGTGAACTTTGCATATTATTTGATGAATACCAAAAACGTCAAGCAACTTTTCCTGTTTTGCTTGCAACCACTTAACTTTCACCCAGCAGTTGAGAGTTGGAGGAGAAAGGAAAAGGAGATTTCTTGGTGGCAAATCCAATGCCCACCACATTACCGCCTTATTCCTTACCGCCTTCAAATTATTCGTCAATATGACGGAGGCAAAACTTTAAGAATAACCGCAAGACCCACAGGGCGGTTTTATGTTCACACTTTTGTTGAGCAATGAGTACTTTCTGTGTGAATTGTATTGCATGTGTTTTTCTAATAATTCAAATTAATAAATCTCTTCTCCACTAATCGTTCACCTGCCTTCTTCTTTCCAAATTCGATGCAACCTGTATGGTCCCATAACCCACGTGCTACGGCAATTAGCATTTGGAGAGATACTATCATCAAAGACATGCGCCTCTAGAACCATATGCCCAGCTCATACTGACATGAGCCGGTAATTTGGAACCTGTTTCTTACCTTTTCGTTATCGCGTCAATCGCTTTTCAAAAAACCGCATGGCAGCATGTCACATGTATTCAAGAGAGTTACGGTAATAGGCCTCTGCATAGACGGTATCTATGCAGATGGATACATCCCTAACGGAAAGAGCTAATTGCTGCATACCGATACGTATTGCGTAATGCCTAGTTTTCCCAATTTTTATATAATTTTTCTGTTTTGTATCACCAAAGTTTGAGTTTCCAGATTTGACATGGCCAAGACAGGAAGATCGGTTCGGAAATGTTTTTCAAAAGGAAACATTGGGAGAAATGGGCGGGTGAAGTCAAGGAACGTCGTAACCCAAGAAATGATCCTAACAAAACGTATGACACAAAAGAAGCTCCTGGAAGATGAAAGGACAAGTAAAGAACGTTCGAAACCTGAGAAATTGATGGATTCGCCTCATGACATGTTGCTCGAGTTAATGGTGTGTTTTTCTTACTTTGACACTCTCAAATCAACTGTCTTTTTCCAGGTTGATGAGGAGAACATAGAAACGCCAGTTGCCTTTTCTGATGATCCGACATTGAAAATCACCATCACGGAAGACAAAGGATGTCAGCTGGAACTTGTCAAGAACACAACGAATTCGAAGCTGACTGTTTCGAACCCAAGTTTTTCACAACTGAAAGAATACCTTCGGAAACTCAATCGACTTGAGTTCGAGATTCAAGTGAATCCTCCCAGCTATCTCAAATCTGGAACTAAGGAATACAAGGACTTGGAGAGATTTATCGAAACTCAATGTGTTGTCAAGAAAGTGACAATCTGGAATTCACCGATCGAGTATGTCACTGGAAACATTATGGATTTGTTTCCAGAAGGTACTTCGTTTTCGTTATGTATTGATACCGAGAAACTGAAATTGGAGCTTTCGAAATTGTTGGATAAGAATGTGAGTCAATGATTTTGTATTTGATTTGAGAAAGTGTATTTGAGAGTGTATTTTAGCAAAATCTCTTTCCAGATCAAATGCATTGACATCAAAGGCAACACTTCTAAAAAAGTGGCAGAAGACCTGATGCATCGCAAGTTTATTCCGTTCCTCCATCTTCGCTGCTCGGAACCGGTCTGCCTTAGGAAAGCTGTTGCGCAATGGAGGAAGAATGAGAGAGAGATACAGTTCTGGGAGATCAAATGCCCAACTCCGATGAGCCATGTTTCAAGTTACTCAAGTTTCGAGCGTGTTGGAGGAGGGGATAAGGTTTTGACACTGATTATATCCGAGGAAGCTGACAATGGGTACTATACATTTCAGTTGTTTGAAGAATGAAATTTGACAGAAATTGTATTGAGTATCTTGTAAGAATTATCAAGATACATGATACCTGTACCTCCAATCAAGTGTTCATTCCCCTCATTCATATTTGTAACTAAAAAGTTCAAAATCTTCATTACAATCTCAACCCTTTTTCCAATAAACCCTTTTTACTATTTGTATTTTATTTTTCAGGCCAGTGAAGCTTGAATTCCTCTGCATAACAACAACGCAGTCTAGTACCCAATTCCCCCATCGCCACTTCAAAATCATGATATCATCTCCTTTCTCCCTCTGTTTCTCACTCAGATTCCATTTTTCCGTCGTCCTTAGCAACCCACTGCTCCATTTCAAAGAGGCTCTCTGTCAACCCATTTGCTCGGCGTCCTTCCTTCTATAATCCGCTTCCTTTTCCAAGTTTTGCACTTTTTTCTCATCTCATCCCACAACTTGCTCTCTCATCTCATTTGGTGTCCTCCTTCTACGTCACAAATTCGCAGAGAAGTTCTGACTTCGTTCTATTATAAGAAGTGTGTGACATTGCGTTCTACACCTCAAAAGTCATGATTTCCTCGTCACATCTTCCATCACATGAGAGAACTTTTGAGTTAGCACAGTTCCAGAGGGCATCCTTTATCAGGTCAACATGTTGAACCCATCCAAAACTTTTCACACATGATCTCGTTCTCTGGATTCCTTAGAGTCGGAAAATCGCCGTTTCTTCTCTTGTTCTGAAACCAATGGCGCAAGAACATGCTTCAAGGCACCCACGCTTGGTCGGAGCTTCAAAACGTATAATTTTCTGGTCACATTTTCCGGTTGTTGTGCTCTTGGCTCTTGTTTTTCACATTCCCCATCCTCCTGACTGCAATTATCAGATTATCACAAGACTACCCACTCCTCACCTATATAATCCCTAGGCTTCCTACCGTATCCCAATTCCGTTTCTTCTCATTAGGTGGCGGGTGAAGCCAGTGGTATGGAAGTAATCACCTCGAGATTTTTGTCAGAGCCTAGTGACTCAGAATCTTACCTATCCAAGGGCTTCTAGTTTTCATGACGAGTTCCCCACAGCGAGTTCTGATCATGGCATTTTGGGAGCGGGCTGACCTACATGACAACTTTAAGCTTCTCTTGCACTGGAATCACAAATTTTGCATCTGTTTCTCAGATGGAATGCCTTTCTGATGATATATTCAGTTTGAATCGGGACCTAGGGCAAATGAACCACCTTTATGGGTGTACATCACCCCAAAAATATTTTGACCGCAACTTTTAAGTTAAAAAATCCTACCCCGAGTTTTTTGCAAAAAAGTGATTTTTTGAAAAGTTGGTAATTTTTGACTTCAAAAAATTGTATCTTCGTTAAAATTGGACTAAAAACACAAGTAAAAAAACGAAAATGTAGACAAATCCTTCAGCTGTTTTAATAAAATAGTGTCGTTAATGTAGAACGTTTCAAAAAAATTTTTATCGGGATGATATGAAAAGATCCAAATCCGATCTCGAAATCTGACTGTCAACTTTTTTTCAGAGTATTTTTATAAAATCGAGCGCACTTTTTTGGACATATTTCCCGTTGAAGACCCTCGGGGCAAATTAATTTGAATAGGTCAAAAATCTAACTTTTTGTCATTTTCAACTGACTTTTACTAGTGAAAGTTGTACAAAACTTTTTTGAGCTTTTCCTGATGTGCCAAACTTCATAAGAGTATTGTCAAGTCATTTTATTATCAATTTGCATCAAAATTCAAAAAAAAAAAAAAAAAAGAAAGAAAACATAAAAAAAACAAAGATACAGTTTTTTGAAGTACCGAATATATCATCAGAAAGGCATTCCATCTCAGTTTCATTGCTCCATTTCTTTCCTGACCTTTCTCGAACCAAAGTCTCTTGAAGCAACAGCCTAAAAATGGGGGTTTTCTCATTTGTCCTTTTTCACTTCCACCTCGGCGACTTCATAAGATACAAAGCGGCATTATAAGCACCTGCCGGAATAATTGAGCACCTGTCCGCATAAATCCCGGATGAATCTCCTTCATCCGCAATTTCAATCTTCCTATTCCAGAGATGCCCGACACTGGGTCAGATATGCCCGACACTGGGTCAGATAATCATCCACCAACGGTATTCTGTCTCTCGGATGACTTCTGGATGAATACTTTCAAACATGTAAGTTGCAATGTCACTGATAGGTACATGGTTGAAAACTTTCCAGCTCAATCTGAAGGACACAAAACAACTTCGAGGAGCCTTTCGGCATGTCGACCAAGTGTATCAAAACAGGGAACACGAACTCCCAGTTCCTGACTTCTTAACAAATGGCTGGTGGTTGAATGTGGGATGGGTTCCGGAGAACGGTGGCTTAATGTGCACTGCCAGTTTGGACGATAAACAGTCCGTCCACTTTGATCTCAGCAAGTTGCAACTGATCCAACGCTACAGCCGAGTTGCCGAAGGGCTACGCATAGTTATTGATCCCTCTCTGCCCACAGCCTTCCAACCCATGACTGCGGAGTATAAAAAGTTCAAGAAACACTTGCTGGAAGAATGCAACCTCAAGGGCGGTCATCTTGCATTCAGAGATTACGGGGCTATAGCTAATAGCTTCGGTGACCTGTTTCCACCAACAGCCAATTTGAAAGTCACCACTAGTGCAAAACAACTCGCACTAATGCCAAGCAGCTTTTTCAGCAGAAATGTAAACATTTCTATATAGCTACAGTAAGCCAATGTATCAATTTTCAGATCAGAAAATTTGCAACAACCGACGCGGTCACAAGTGAGGAAATTGACCGGGTGTTGGAAAACAACATGTCCATTGAGGACATGCACATCTACTGCTCCGAGAACATTCCACTGAGAAAGTATCTCGACCAGTGGATGAAAGGAGAGCGGACTATCACGGCGTGGACTGTCAAATTCGAAAGAAGCGTGCAGCATGGCTTCAAGAGTCATGTGTACGAACGACGTGGGAAGAAGAAAAACGAGGTTTACAATTTGTTGGTCAAGGTGGTGTCTGAGAAGCGCCAATTCGCTGTGGGTTTCTTAGTTACGAAAAAATGATTAAGTTCGTGATGTATTTATTTTTAATTCTCAAAACTACCTTTGCATGCACTGATTCCTTTTATTTTGATGGCAAAACCTTTTGAGAGCAATAAACTAATATTTGTAGCCTGGAATTCATGGAAAAAGGCTTTATTTTTTAAATAAAACGGTTTCCCGTTTTCCAGTAGCTAATGAGCTGGCCCAATAGCATGTGTTCATCAAGCTTTATGCTCACAGTTCTCAAGAAACACATGATGATCTGTGAAGATGAAGGAAAGGTTGATAAAACATGTAGGACCTGTTTTTTAGTTGCTTTGACTATCAGCATTTCGAGCATTTTGTCTCAAATATGATTCAGCACTTTTCCGCAACACACCATACCTGCCAATGCTAATCGGACCAATTTTTAGTCCTAGGCCACCCGTAAAACTGACAATTGAGTGCAAGCATTTGACAGTAAAAAAAAACCAGTTCACTCATTATTTAGTTCAATCATCAGGTACATAACAACTTTGAAACCAGTAAAGAGAAAAAAGCGATATCAGTATCAAACGGAACATGTGAAAGAAGGTTATAACAATTAGAACAGGATGGTTCAAGAATACAGAGATAACATGACTATTAGGAAGAAAAAAACAAATTGCAAAACAATTACAGATTCTGAAAAAAGGTAATGAAAAGAGATAAGCATGGTCAATTTGAGGTAGAACATTTCAAAAATGAAATTAAGAATCTAGACGGGATTTTTGAGGTAGAGAGGTTACGAGCTGTCATTGGGGTAAAAACAATTTTGAACATGGTGAGAAAAGATATATAAAGACTATTAATCGGATAGTACAAAATGAGAAGGAATGGAAGTATGAGAGAGTGATAACAAGATCACTTCAGTCAATTTCTTCCAAATAGTAGAAAACCGATTTTTCGAATTTGTAAAACGTGAGCTGCAGTGTCTTGCTGTCGCTTGGTCTCAGGAATCTGTAGTCTTTGAAGTCGTGCTTCAAGCCTTCTTCTTTACTGAAGCTGAACTCCCATTTGCGGATGATACGTTTCTTCTCCAACCATTCATCAACATACTTCTTGAGCGGGAAGTAGTCGTTCATGTATAGCAAAACTTCTTCTAGACGCTGGTCTGTGAGCAGAAGGCGAGCCAATTATAACGGGCCGGGAAATCCTTCTCCTGATTTCCGCAGACGTACAAATGTTTGAATCTCTTGTCTCTGAGGTGTGCACGGAGTTCGGAGTTTTCCAACGAGTTCTCACAAAAAAACGGATGATAGTCATGGTCAAAATTGAAGTGGATCGACTCAGCCCCGGCAGCAAATTTCTTGATCTCCGAAAGAGTTGCATAGATAATGTCCAAGCGTCGATCGTGGCATGGCTCTTTTTTGATGGCTTCCACCGAGACCTTTAGTTCGTTGGTTTCCCCGTTTTGGCATGGTATTATTTGCAGGTAGTACTTCTTTGGGCGCCACTTGAACAGATGCGCGTGATCTCTAAACATCTCATCCATTCGACGGCAAGTTGAACGCAGCTGTTGTGGTACCTTGTCATCACACTGAAACAAGAATTTTACTGTATAGATGCATGCAAACATTTGAGGAACTTACTTTAAGAAAGATTTTCAGCATCAGATCATCAGGAAGTACCGAAAAACGACCTGATTGATTATGTTTCATTTGCTGGTCGTCTGAATTTTGATTATCCTCTAGAGCTTCGTTGAAACGGTGCCTCTGAAGCTTGGGCCGATCAAGAACTGGAATTCCAGAACTCTTGGGTCGTTTCGCCGAAACGCCGTGTCTGTCACTGTCGGGTTTGCGTTTGGACGTCGTTGCTACTGAAAATTTAGAGATTGTGAGAAAGGCAGTTGAGGGGAACTACCTTTCCGAAAAGTGTCCTCTGAACTCATCTCCTGTTGATCTTTCAGTCGATCATTAGCGTTCTGGTCGTTGTACCCCGGCACAGCCTCCCAAGCGTCCTCGTCCGCTGGCTCTTGCTCCACTTCAACCATATCATTGAGCTCTGGTACAACCTGAAAAAAATGCAATTATTTGATTCAAATGCTATTTCAAAAAGCTCACGTTATCATCACTCTTTTCTCGCTGCACTCTCTGCCGTTTTGATGGATCGTCAACGTCCCGGCCTTTCCGGCGGTTGGAAGACATTCCGCTGAAAAAATAACTAAAAGTAGGTTGGAAGGAGATTTAGAACAAGCTTGAAGCAAAAGAGAAGCCACTGTCAAAAATTCTATGTGCGTAGAGATGAACGAGGTGAGGAGGGTCCAGCAACATCGAACACAATTTTTGAGAGAGCGCATACAATGCGGAAACACAGAGTGCCTCTCTGGAAATAGTGCGCATAATGGAGAAACACAGACACGTGTGTTTTTAAAGGACGATCGGGTCCCGCCGCGAAAAGCGAGTGAAGAGACGTGTAGAGAAACTCTGCAAAGAAAGCGAAACGAACGCAAATTAAAAAAAGGAATTGGAATTTGCTAGATATCTATTTATTTACTTGAAAAAATATATGTTAGAATAAAATCAGAATGGGAAAAAATGGGACAGGAGGGTGCATTCGGATGAATTTTTTGACAAGAAACTACATTGGGAACGTGGGTTTTTTACTGGGAAAAAAGATGTGGAATTCGGGGAATTTGAATGGAAATAAAATTCTCAGACACTGACAGATTTAGCAAAAATGTTTTTGATCTTGAAGATATACAATCATATCAGTGTAAGAGTCTTTTGCTACGAGGGTCAGTTTCTCTTTGTCTGATTCCCTGGTGAACTCGGTTTTCACGATATTCGGCTTTCTGATTCCTCTGACGCTGAAACTGAAGCACCAGTGCTTGATCGTCCGCTTTCCTTGTTTCCACTCCGTGATGTAGCTGTCCAGTGGGAAGTAGCTGGTGACTTCGAAGACGGCTTTCTCCAAGTCCTTCTCCAAAATCTTCTTTGCCGTGACCAAATCCACCGGTTCGTATGTCGTTTGGAAAGTTGAGAGACGCGGGAACAAACTCGCGACTCGGCCGACATAATCACTTCCATGAAAACCTTGTGTCATTAGAAAAGCACTTTGGACTAGAGAGCCTTTCAGATGTCGCAGCAGCTTCGGATAGTCTTCAGATACTCCATTGAAAAGTGGTGGTGGCACCTGGGTGAAACGGAGCAGCACGTGGACTGCAACGGACAAGTATTTCTTCAACTGCTCGAGGCTTGGATTATAAATGACCAAATGCTGGCGGAACGAATCTCTCCTTTTCAATGTCAGCACGTTTGTCCAAGTGTTTGTCTCGTGG
Organism: Caenorhabditis becei; assembly: GCA_900536315.3. NCBI lineage: Eukaryota > Metazoa > Nematoda > Chromadorea > Rhabditida > Rhabditidae > Caenorhabditis > Caenorhabditis becei. The sequence goes on from LR539211.1 coordinate 377,211, forward strand.
CTGTAGTCGAAATCCAAGCTCACGCAAAAATTGCACATTTGCCAAACGATTAGGTGCTCATCAGCCTTGTAGATGCGATTAAACTTTGTTGCGGCAGCACGGAGTCTGCCAGGAGTGTTCTTATCCATCTGAAGATGCAGGGTTTCAACTTGCTTCAAGTATTGAGACAACTAACCTTAGAGAAGATTGTGCGGATGACCTCGTTTGGCATGGTATTCATATCTTGTGGGTCAGGTGCCTGTCCCTCCTCATCTGGCTCCTCGTTTTTGATCTGCAAGCATAGTATGAATACATGAATAGAACTTTCACTTCTGCGAGAGCTAGAATCAAAATGGCAAGTTGCTCATTGTTTTCAAAGCTATCAATCTAAAAAAAAATACAATTCCTTTTATAAGTTTGTATTCTTGCCATCTAACGGCGTGTCATTCAGTGGCTCTTCCCATGAAAACGGTTCAGGACCTCTGGATGAAACTTTCAACACGTTTGATGTTGTCAATGAGTGGAAAACCATAGAGTTTGCTTTTTTCGAAGTAGGGATGGGGAATGAGCATAGAAATTACGTCCAGGTCCAGATGTGAGGGCGTAAGGTGTCTTGACACCCGGGCGTGAGGATGGAAGGCATTATCAGTCAAATGAACATCATGAATAGTCCACGCCTTTGCGTCTAGCCGTGCTTGCGCCTTCCACCCTAACTGGCGTCATGACACCCTACGCCACACGGTCCTCATACCGGCACGCTTTAGGGCTCCTCTGCTCTCCCGGTGTTTCCCCTAAACCATGAACATGGACAGCTTTTCGCCAAAAATAGGGACAAATTGACAAAAAAAATGCAAACAAAATAAAATCATCTAACTAGTAAAGCACATTTTCGCGGTAAGACCCTGAAAGAAACTTACGTCCGGTAACATCGGTTGCTCGGGCATAACTCCCCAAACGCCATCGTCCGCTGGTTCTTGCTTCACCTCAGCCAAACCATTGAGCTCTGGTACAACCTGGAAATATGAAATCGTTTGTAAATTCTGTGATTTCAAAAACTCACATCAGCACCATTTCCTCGCTGCATTCTCTGGCGTTTCGATGGATCGACAACGCCCCGGCGGTTTGGGCGTTTGGTAGGCATTCCGCTGGAAAATACGAGTATGGGAAATGTGTAAGTTTATAAATTCTTTAAATTTGAAGCTGAACACCATCAAAAAGAGGGGAAAACGGAAAGTATTGAAAATCAATGGGGAGTGTGGTCAATGCAGTTCTCCTGTGAGAGTGAGAAGAAACGCCAGACAGTCAAAGACGTGTTCACACATGAAAATAGAAGAGGAATAGGGAAGTCATAGTGAACTTCTTTAGAAAAACAGCGCGTGCTACGCGGAGACGAAGGCATTCGTTTCGACGCCAGGAATCGTCTGCGGGTCTCGCCACGAAAAGCCAAGGCGCGGGTATTCAAATTTGAGAATTGGTTTCTGGTCTTGGAATACGATGTTCACAGTATGTATTCATTTATTTGAAAAAAACACATGATACACAAATACATTACGAAATAGGTGTTTTCTTCAAAGGAAGTTTATTTTAATGGTACCTTGAGTTTACAATGTTTCAAATGCACAAGAAAAAAATAGTAGGCAACATGTTAGTTCGGCTCCACACTCCCTGGTCTCGATTCATCTCGCATGACTTTTCTAGTGACGCTCAGAATCAAAGCTCCTGTTTTGTTGTTTGGAGCTATGGTGAGGACTTCTTCATGGAACAAATTGTTGTAATTGGAGAATCTCTGGTGCTTCACTTTTTCCACATGGTTATAGTTGCCGTTGACGGTATTCAATGCCCAGAACGTTATGATTTTCTGGTTGTTTCGCCATTGACCAGCGATTTTTAACAGATCCCTTTCTGTAAGAGCTTGATATGTAGTTGCTGTAATTTTTTCTATAGAGCCAAATTTGAGTAGATACTGCCAAGCTGGTCTGGTAAGTGTGTCCTTGGCAACGAAGGAGCGGACCTGGAAAGTGAATTAGTTAAGAACCAGGTAGTAAGCCAACCTGCGACCAGGACTCTCTCGGGATCGTTCTGAAGAATTCCGAATGAGCAATGAACCAGACTTTCAATTTCAATGGAAGTGTCTTCAAGAAGTTGGGGAGACCAATGGTGTCCTTGAATTCGATAATGCACAGTTCCGCACCACTGCGTCTCAGCGCTTCCTTGGCTTCACGATGAGCATCAGTGTCCACATCCGCTGTGAGCATTGGAATGTCTTCATTGACAAAGTTCAGACTAATCTTGTAAGACTTCGCCATAATTTCTAAGATCCGTTTGCTGCTCAAGTTGATACAGCAGTCTTCATAGTTTCCTACCCTTCTACCAATAGGGAATCGTGGAAAGATAGTGAAGTGCAGAAGGGTTTTCCCATTGCTACATTCCAGCTTGCAATTGATGAATGGTGCGTCATGATGTTCGAAAATTGGTTTCAGAATCCGGTGAAAGTAGATTTCATCAATTTCCGGGGAATTGACACGAAGCGCGAGAAGCTCGGATTTGTTCATCTGGAAAAAAGTGCAGATACACTATAACTCTTATCAATTTCTTTCTTATCAATTCTAGAGCGACATAGTGTTGCTTACACAACATTTATGTTGTGCACTTTCTCGGAATTAGGAAGTACTGTATTATCGTTGCATCTGAAAGTTGCCGCTCACATTCTAAATTTCAAATTGGCGTACACGATATCTCGTAGCAAAAACTACAGTAAGAGGAGCAATGTGCAGTGTTTTTTGACTGTTTTGGGTGGAGTGTTGTCAGAAAATCACAAAAATGCTATTATGCATTCGAAAACAGTCGGAAAACCTCAAAATTAGCCAGAAAGTACTGAAAAATAAACGTCTTACTGAAGTTTTTGCTGCGAGATATCGTGCGCGCCAATTTGAAATTTTGAATGCGAGCGGCAACTTTCAGATGCAACGATAATATGTAAGAGGGATGCAAAAGCAGTGGCAAGCAAGTTAGTGCTCTGAAGTTTCCTTTTCTGAACTGTGTCTCAATCGTTACTGTTTTGAGTCAATTACAGTACCCCTTGTCACCTACATTTCTGAATCTGTCGACTTCATCGCTTCTTATGAGCTTTTTCTCTAGCAGTTCATTAATCATCACTTCTTTTGCTCTGTCCATTTTTACCTGAAACAACTGACTTTACAAACCGCCCTGACACGGTAAATGCGGCAAAGAGTCGGTAGTTGGTAAAAAACGAAAAAGCTATTTTCTGTCTTATCAGAATGCCTGCTCTGCCGATTTATACCGATTATGAACACACTGACGGCTTGTTCACTGCCTGGCACGGCACATTTTATTAGTCTTATCGTTGAATGGAAATTGGATGAAAAAATGTTACGGTGACAGAAAATTAGGGGCGGGAGTAGACGGGAGAAGATGTTGACAGGAAATTTGGAAAATTATTAGCAATGTTATGAATAGAAAAGTGGGAAGATAATAAGAGGAATAAAAGACAGGAAATGTGGGGATCGAAGAGATCGAAAATGGAATAGGAAATGGGATTCGTCTCATAGTAAGAATTTTAAGGGGCAGACAGAGAATTGGCGCGAAAAATTTGGGTAGACGGGAGTGGGGAAAACAAATTTAGTGAGGGAACTGGCAAAATTAACTCGGCATTTTTAGAGTCACTTTAATTCGGTTTTGTGTGGGAAATTGTGGCTAGAAATGTGATAGAAAGGGAAAAACTACGAGGGGAATGGGGAATATGAGATTTTTGAGACAAATAAATGACGAGAAAGGCTAGGGAGCTGTTTTTGAGATTCTGACTACAGACCAGACGGGAAATGACAAATACGGTGGGCATAATATTTTTTTTTCGAAATTCAAGGGCGCCAACGATTTTTTTTTCAATTTTTTGACTATTAACGCAATTGTAGAGAGTTAGGAGCATTACTAGTTATGGGAATTAGGAATTAGGAATTAGAAATCAGGAACAAGCATCTCAAACACAATCAAATCACAAAGTTAGGTCAGCAGTCACACATTACAGGTTAAGGATAACGGTCCTAACCTAACTATTTAGTTGGGTGAAAGCGATACTCTGTAATTTCTCCATGTGGAATCCGAGTCGAGTCCAGGACACTGTGGAAGAACAGGTAACCATTGTTAACTTCCACACTCCGGTGACGTCTTCCAAATGGGGTTTGGAACAGGGTGAATGGCTTTAGAATCAGCCATTTTTCAACTTCCCGATGTCCGAAATCCCAGTCCACTAGTGCTTTACGAAGGGTGTCAATGTTGTGAAGAGCACATGTAATGTTGGTGAAGTGCTTGGCGGCGAACACTTTATCACCTAGAACTTCGTTGAGCGGGGTTTGAATTGAGATGGTTTTGATCTGAAAAAAATTTTAGTTGAGGTGAACCTATTCCCATGTACCATTCATTACCTTTGGAAACTCCAGATCCTCTTTCCCTAGACTATTGACCTCCAACTCCACACAATCCAAATCGAACATCTCCACCATCTTCTTCACATTCCCAGTGTACTTGTCAGCCTTTACCACGATTTTCTTGAACCTTCTGCTTCTACCTCCAAGGAACTTTCTGACAGCTACAAGATGCGGTTTTTTGAAGCCTCCAGTAGTCTCAACTCTCAATTGAGTTGTGTTGAAGAGGATTTGGTTTTTGCGTCTGTCAACCAAATCCAGCACATGTTCCGTCTTGTTGCCGTTATCCTTCCACCAACGGACTTCAAGTGTGCCTTTGGAGAAGTCGAGAAGAACAGCGAGGTCCGGAAGGAGCATGGTGGAAGAGCGGTCTCTGTAGACGTTGTTGGTGGTCCGGCAGGTGAGGGCAAAGTTTTGAGCAGATGGGTAGGGACTCTGGAAGTTGAGAGGATTGTTATTTACTTATAAGTTCAAAAGTTTCCACTCACCTTCTCTAGAATTAACGCAATGACATCCACTGGAAGATCCATAGAGTTCTTCATAGGTGGGAGCTCTTCAATCTCCTCTTTCTTAATGATAGATTCCTTTTTCTTCTCTGACTTCTTCATGACACATTGGAAAAACTTCTCCTTCGGGATCAGCATCCCCAGCATTTCCACTTTCGCTTGTCTCAACCTCTCGGCCACCTCGAAGCTTCCCAGATGAAGGCATTCAATGAGATATGTGAATCCAGCCATATCCACTGCACTTCTACACTGCTCGTCAATTGTCTCGCCTTGTAGTGCATTTGGGCAGTAGACATGACGAAACGGGCCGGTGAATACAGAACGCTTCTTCTCGCGGCCCCATTCTGTGAGGATCCTTGCCATGTCACTTCTCATTCTGTTCAGCTCGTTGTTGATGCGCTGGTGAACATCTTGAGGTATTGGGTACACAAATGGTAGAACTTGATCCATGAGGTTTTTTTTTCTGAAAGTGCAAGAATTGAGAAGGAATGGGAAAGTGCGGCGAGATTTGGTATTCAATCACCAAACCCTGCAATTTGTCTGAAGGACGGAAGACGTGTGATCAGACAAGACAACACCATAACTATACGAAAATCAGACAGCATCTCTAGTTATGCCAACTCATATTGAAGCATAACAACGAGATATGCGGAAATTTGTGCGCCTCATTTTTCTCGTTTTTTTCCTCTAGAGGTTAGCGGAGTCAGAACGGTGAAAGAAGAAGAAAAGCAAAAATAGTAGTTAACTCCAGCTGATTGTTAGTTCTGTCAGTTTTCACAGTTCGCCTAGAGTAAACAAACTGTTTTGTTGACTCTGCAAAGATAGAAAGAAAGATAGATAGATAGGCAGGCACAGTCAGTAAAAAACATCATTGTGATAGCTACCGTAGTCCTATTGCGAAACCTCTTGCCTCTAACATTCATGTTGTTTTCTCCAGCACCTTGCTTTCATTTCCTCTAACAAGATTGGCTTCAATCCGTCCTTTCGTCGTTTTCCCAGGCTCAAAGTATTGCCAATAAGTTTGCGAGGTGCACAAATGAAACTGGACGCCGTTGCTCGTTAGGACGCGTGCGATAGAGTACAAGGAAGTTGGAGGAGACGGGGTGATGATGAAGAGCGCTGGCGCCCGGCTCCCCCCTCGGGCGGTCGGGTCGCACGTGATTTTGTGCTCCAGGAGGTGCAGGAAAGGGTAGGGGAATGGAAGGAAGAGAGGTTTGGAAGAGGAAATGATGAACTTCAAAAAGATAAGAGGAAAGTAGAAATTTCATAATTTTTGAGACTGATATCATGTTTCTGACTACAGTAACCCTATGAGAAGTAACCTCCACAAATATAAATGTTTCAAACCTCACATACCTGTTCTGAAGATCCTTTGCACTTGATTCCTGCCGTCTCCAAATTTTCAGAATCAATAGAGCTGCGCGCCACTCGCTGGGAACACGCCGTCGAGCTCCTTGTTGAAAAAGAGCTTCTCTCCGCCTATAGTGCTTGCCAAGGGGGCTGGCCCTTTCAGTACAGCCGGGCGCATTTGCATAATCCATCTGCGTGAGTGACGCGAATTTCTAGCCTGAAGCTGCTCATTTGGGAGTGTGAAAATTGAAGGTTTTGGGGTGTTGGGGGTGGTTAATCACTACCGTAGGCACTGTGATTATGCGTCAACAAGGACAAAAAGATGTCATGCTTTTGGGTTAGTCATAAAGCCACAATACCAGTCAAAAAGGTACAATGTTGCATTTTGGATCCGGAAAAGAGGAATAGGTCAGTAAGTTGGTCAGAATGACGCAAAATGACATCTAGTCAGAAACTACCGTAATCCAAGGTGACCACAAAGATTTGACAAAGATTTGTGTCATATCTGGAGCAAGAAAAAACGAAGGGAATACTGAAGAACAAATGTTTCTTCGTGTGTGGTCTTTCACGGAACACCCAGGAAAAAAAACAGATTTGAGATTTTTTTAAACAAACAAGTGACTGGAAAAGTAGGGGTCTTGAGAAAAGCAAATAAGAAAACAAAAAATAACCCAAAAATATTTTTTTTTATCTGCCACGTGTCACCTGGAACTGTTTTCATGGTATTTTGATTTTTTTTCATTTTGAAAATTTTTCCCGTATTGGTTTTTCTTTATTCAGAACTTTCAAGATTTCAACTGGATCAGAGAAGAAAAAATAAATAATATGAGTGTAGGGTCACTAGGGAATCAAGTTTTGCGAGATGGGAAGAAAGGCACACTACAATAGTTTCAGCGGGGACAGCGGTGACAGAAGTAAGCAATTGACCAAGAATGAGAGAAAAAAGTGACACAAAGTACAAATGACGAAAAAGGATACAATCGACTTGCTATTAGAAGAAAAAAGGGTAGAGGAAAGGAAAAATGCTATGGTAAGTAAAGCGGGGGAAACAAATGAATTGAAATTTTTTTTTGGATTTTTTGACTTTTTTTGATTTTTTTGGGGATGAAAAAGAAAAGAAAAAACTGAAAAAAGAACAAGAACTCCGATGAACTTTGTAACCATTGATGATAATAGTTTAGAGTCCGGAGACTGTTAGGAAATGGAAATGTTAGGGTTGGGAGACTGAACTTGCTACAATATAGGTTAATTAACGCCAAAAGTTATCGCCATTGTTTCGACGAGCTGGGACGTCATCATCACTGTCATCAAACTGAGCAAGAACATCTTGGACATGTTGTCTCATGAGATCATGATTGTCGACTGGACCATACGGAAGAGCTTCTTGAATCCTTGGTGTTGGCTGAGCAGCGTTCTCCAGTTCATTCTCCCCCAATCTGTTCTCCTGACCCTGATTCGCCTCTCGATTCTGACGTCTTCTCTCCTGAACCGCACGTCTTTCATCCTCCGAAAGTGTCTGGTTGAGTTGACGACGGGCATCACGGATCATCTCACGAACTCCTCCACCAACAAAGTATGATCTGTTGGCATAGATCTCGCGGGACATCCGGGAAGCGATTGAGTGGATGCTGTCGTCGACTTCTCGCAGCTTCATGTCATAAGTTCTGCGGTTTTGAGCGTCGGTTTGCAAGATGTAGGCGCGCTTCTCGGCGATTTGCTCGTCGATGGTAGTGCGACGAAACTCGTACCACATGTGCTGACGGCGACTTTCGGTTTCCTGGAAATCCAAAGTTCTATTCAAAATGGCACCGAAGCAGGTGATTTTCTATTTGTCATAAGTGTTATGGAATACCAGCTGAAATGTATTTCTGATTTTTGATTTTTAGTCCCCAACATTTGAAGCTGATGTGAGCGGCGCAAGCAAATCACAGCTTCTTGTTACCAGGCAACCGGGCGCCAGCTGTTTTCAGCTTTCCCTTCAGCAAGCCATAATTTTCAGCTATACGATTTCAGAAGAGGATAACAAGCGCAAAGAGAGGAAACGGAATGGGATTTGAATGTACTTGCTAATAGCAGGGTTTTGTTTTGATTTGAATGCGTTTGGATGAATTGGGTTACTTTAGGCAAGTGTCAAGAGACACAGGTACTAGTGTACTGTATCATGAACATGTGTAGAGCGCTGAAAGTGTTGAACTACCAAATGGGTACTGTAGGCAAGTGTCAGAAGACCTTGACTGTTATATCATACTGTATCATAAACATGTACTGTGCTTTGAGCCACAAAACCTCATCACAGTATTCTGTGTTTAGTGGATACTGTAGGCAAGTTTCATAATACCCTGACACTAAAATATTACGGTATACATACTGTCAGACGCTTTACTCTGAAACATTGAACACTGTAATGTGTTTTGCCGGGCTTCTGACATTCCCCTATATCCTGTAAGCTTTCAGACTCTAGCCTCCAATCTGCTCGCCCAGATTTCATCAGGTGACATAAGAAATGATTGAAATTCTTTCCCATCCCATGTTTTCATCAAATTCCATTCATTTCCCATCTGTTGTCTTGCGCTTCTAGTGTGACGTAATGGTTTTTGCATTTGCCACCTAATTTCCATTTCCCACAGCTGCCCACTAAGGCGCTTGCTAATCGACTCACATCATCCTCCGCATCGTCCTTGAAGCACTCCTCAATGGAGCCGAAATGGTTATTGTGTTTCTCCAGAATCTCATCCATACCAATGTCCTTCTTGATGTCCAAGTACTGCTCAAAGTGAGCCATGATGCTGGAACGGATTTGCGCGGATTTTACCTAAACCTTATAAATCTGGAAACTACTCGGCTGCAATGCCAACCTCAAAAACAGCAGACTGATTGTCGGTAATGCAGCCTCCATCAAGATGCTCCTGCAAAGTGTCGCATTTGCTGCAGTCCAAGTTAGCCATTTGTGTCGGGTCACAGTGAGCCAAGTAGATGTTCATCTCCAAGTCATAGCGAAGTTTCTTGAGACGACGCATCAAGGAGTAGTCGGAGGATGCGAACTTGTGAAGAATCATATCTTTCTGGAAAGAAAATCAAGTTGATTGTTGTCCGCATTGTCCTAACCAGTTTCTTGCTAGCCGTCTCTGCTCCGGGGCACTCTTGAAAGTGTTTCATGAAGTCTTGTAGCTGCGGAGTAGCATTGCACATGTCACAACTTGTACAAGCTGCAAAAACCGTGAAATTCAGTACAACAGTGCCGTAGGACAGTTTCTGACCTCCTTGTTCCGAGACAACACGATGATGCCTCTGCCGGGCACGAAGGCGATGGAAGCGCCTACCTTGTGCGAGATCCGCTCGAATTGCACGTTGAAGAGCACCATGATCACGATGACGAAGAATCACTGCATCTTCCCGTCTCCTGTCAGCCACACGAACAGCCCGAGCTCTGTCACGACGTTCACGAGCCTCTCGACGACGGGCTTGATCATCATTCTCCTCGATAACCATGTGCTCGAAGCCAGGTGGGACAATCGGTATACCACGGTGATTGATAACATCATTTTCTTCTCGGAATTCTCGAATCATTTGCCCAAGTTCGTCCATGCTTGTATTGAAGAATCTGGAAAATTGGAAAATTGAAAAATTTATCACAATGACGAGGCGAGTTGATAAGAAACGGTATCGGCAGCTGAAAAACTAAACTAAGGCGTGAAGCTCTGTGGCCAGCTTGGCAGGAAAGAATGCTCGCTCCCTTACCCTGGCGCCCGAGCGAAAAATACGAGGGGTGAGACGAAAGAGACGTCTCTACGGTTTGAAAAGAAGTGAGAGAGAGATACAGCCACGGGCGGAGGACCAAGACACCCGAGCGCCGGGTGGACGTCACTTTTGAAAAAAATCGATGTCGGAGAGAGAGTGTGCGATAAGAGTAGAGGCAGACGTTTGAGAGAATGAAAGAGACGTGGCGCCGAAAAGACGGGTATAGAGATAGAGAATAGAAGAAAGATAATGAACTGTGTACAGTTGGTTGGAGTGGAAGTGATAGGAATTTGAAACTGCGCTCTTTATCATGAAAGGTGAAAGTGAATGAAATGAAATGATAATGTATAATGGGAAAAGAGAATAGATGTCACTGACAAAATGGTAGGAAGTGAAGTAACTATTTTGAAATTTGAACGCAAAAAAAGTGTGACAAAACAGCAATTTTCAGAAAGATTTGAAAAACAGACTCCCATTCTTTCCTCCATGTATCTAGGAATTTGGCTAGTGATTTCGTCATATCTAAAGTTACCCGGTATAACCATTTTGAGTTTGTACTAGTGAAAACATAGCTTTTTCATGACGCTTCATGGTGTAGAGGGGGTATAAAACAAATACAAAGTTTTGATCTGTTTGTTTATGTTTGCAAAGCAACGGAGTTGGAAGAACCAGCATTCGGCCGGCAAAAACATCACTGGGTGCCCATAGCTTAAAAGTTTGGATCTGTTACATGTTCTAACAAAATCACTTCTTTCACTAATCTTCACTATGTTTTTTCTGGAATTTGCTCCTTCAAGGCCATTTTTTGTTTTCACCTGCAAAAATTAGTAAAATCCTGTGCTCACTGGTTTCTTCCACTTGAAATGCACTTTTCCAGCTGTCATACATTCAAAAACCACTTTCTTCCCAAATAAATCTTCATGACATGACGCGAGAGAAAATGAATCACCAGGATAGGTGCAATGACAGAAACTAATATGACAAATTACAAGAAATGACAGATTTGACTGATAAAAGAGATAGAGAAACTAACAAAAGATTTCCCGGTAACTGGGACTAACAACTAACAAAAGTAGGGATAGTAGGATTTGGGATTGGATAGTAAGATTTAGACACAAGTTATGAGTCAACATGGATTCCCATGGATGGGTAAAGAATGTTCACAATGTAATAGTCACGGTACCAAGTGGTTCTATTTCCAAGAATTTTCATATGGCGACGGATAATTTGGTTAACTTCATTCTTCTTTGTGTTCATCAACTCCTCCATCTTCCTATCAGCATTCCGGGCGCGTTTGTCCAAGACATTTTGAAGAGTGTCCATCTTCTCCCGTTCCTCCCGGTTCGCCGTGTTGAACCGCTTCTCGTAGCGCTTCCTGGTGGAGTAGAGGATGTGCCTCTTGGTGAGTTCCAGGTAGTTTTGGTACTGGGTGTAGATCTCGTTTTCACAGAGTCTCTCGGCACGCCACTGGAAATAAGAACTGTTACATTTGGAATTGAAGCATCCTGTGAATTGTGTGAGCGTGTTACTTTGTGACAATTAGAGCAACTTAATTGCACCTGGGTTGCGTTATCTAAACTGGTACAAAATTCACGCAAATTTCATGTGAGCATGTTGCATGGAACTACAGTAACCCATGTGAGCAACATCTAGTCGACGGATATGCTTCTCGAGTTACGGTACTTCCTTGAACATGGTTTGGGGCATACACGCAGCTACAAAAACCCAGAGGCTATTTATTGAGTTCAAGATTATGCCTCTCGGGTAACGGGAAGTGCGCAAATGAATCAGGGCAAATTTCATATGCTTCATGGTAAATGCGACTACAGTAATCCAGGTCCCAGTACAAGGTACTGACCTCTAGGTCTCGAGTTACTGTAGGTTTTTGTACATACGTTCCGGTCATGTCATCTTATCATTCCCTTTCCCTCACCTTGAAATCATTCCCAATCAGTGTGTGCAAACACAATCCCTCCGAATGCTGTTTGTTATTGTTGCACACCATGCATATAGTTAGCGGATTTTCGCCTTTCGAATGCAACGACTGCTTGTATCTGTCCTCCAGATTGTCACGAATTCTACGCAGAGATAACTCCACAACATCTTCAGAGCACCAGAACAAGAAAATGATCTTGGATAGCTAAAAGTTGAATGGATATGAAAATTTGATGCTCTGGATTACGGTAGTTACCTCATATTTGTGCATTCGGTAGTTTTTGGAGCACTTGCTGATGTGGTCAGCCATGATCCAGTCCCTGCGGCGACGACGGCAGAATGGGCAGGTGTAGTCTAGAAGTTTATGGAACTCATGGACATGGACTTCAAGCACTTACTGTCTTCATGATAGTAGCAGTCTCTCTTATGGACCAATGAAGTGGAAATCGGGATTTCCTCAGAGCAGACCAGGCAGAGATGAGTTGGCTCACCAGTGTCATCATCGCTCTCCTCATCATCCTCATCGACAACTAGATTTGGAACAACGTCCTCCGCATTCTCAGCATCCTCTTGCTGCTCCTCATCATCCGCAACACCAATGACAAAAACCGGATTCTGGTTCTCATCCAGATGCTGCTCTCTGATCAGCATGAAGTTGTCATCACCTTCATCCAAACCCAAGTTCTGGAACTCCTGCTCCAGGTTGTTCATCTTGTTGAGATGGCTGGAAATCTGCTAGTTAAGGTGTGAAAAAGGGAAGGATTGTTATTGCAAAAAAGGTGCTCTGGTATTTGAGATGTGGGATCAGAAATTATAAAAAAACCGATACAAAATACAAAATACAAATTTGCTCTGAAAAATGTATGCGGGGGTGTGTCATAAACAGATAACAAATATTTTGCGTTAATTATGGATTACGGTAGGTGAAATACATTTCTTCAGATTTTTTCAAGTGTGAGCTGTGATTTCATGAAATCTGTGGAAGACGAATGATAACTTGCAACACATGTGACTGGGTCATCAATTTGTTGCAAACTTGAGCAACTGCTCTCATGGACTACGGTAGCTGCTACTTTACACCATGTGGCACGTTCAGCATGTATCAGTTGTACGAGAAGCAAACAAAAAGTTGAAAAGTCAACCTCTGCTCCCAGCATCCTCGGCAGGGCTATTAGAACGTTAGTACGTTTTGAGGAGCCAATCAAGAATGTAACAAAAGGAATGGAAGACAACGGGAAGTGAGGAGAAACGGGAGGAACCGGCAGGCAAAACGGATATGAAAAAAGAGTTTTCTTCTCGCTTTCGGGGTCCCCCTTTTCCCACTTTTTTCTTATTCTATTCTTTCTTCTTCTCCTCATCGGGCCCCTGGACCTTCTGTTTTGTTGCCGATTGCGAGAAGCAATTGAGAGAAAAAGTTGTAAAGTTTTTTCCTCTTGATCCATCAGGTCAGCCAGGAGAAAAGTGAAAGCAGAATTTGATGAGAATTTGCCGCAATAGGAAGGGGCAAGGAGGAGGAATGAAATGAAATGAAAAAGGAGAAGGAGAAGAGCAGAAACAAGCAGAGGCACGTATATGACACGTCATATTGCTCCTTTTGTTGTCAACTGGATCTCGTCGCTGGCGTTGTGGCTTACGAATGAATTTATGACGGCTAAAGGGCAGAAGGACTTGGCAGAAGTGGCCGTAAAGTGAGGATTTATCGTAGTACGGAATACTTTATGACAAGTAGTTGATGAGTCGAGGAGTTTTTCCTTCTTCTCCAAGAGTTTTGATGCGATTAGGGTGTCCTTGAGATCTTCCGGTGAGGGGATGTGAAATTGAGAAGGAATTTTAGAAATAGCAGATACGCGGTAACTCGTGAGGTGGATTTGAGAGGAATGGAATAGAAATAAGAATTTGGAGTGAAGGTATACGGATTTTACGATCGTAAAAGTCAAATTTATGAAATTGGGCATAATTTTCCTGGAATCAGTTTTACGACCATATTTTATGACAAAATTGGGAAAATTGAATAAAAATGGATGAAATTGAAATTTATGATTTTGTTCCTGATTTTTTGTAAATTTTGCCGGGACTCATGACAGGAACAGGGCAAAATGGAAATTTATGATTTTTTGCAGGAATTCCCTAAAAACTGGTCTTAAGATGCGTTCTCTGTAAAACCTGGACTTCCCTTGGCACTAGCGCCAAAAGTTTTTCTGCTCTGGACTATACTCTATCCATACATGTATATGGTTGACCTTTTTCGAAAAACAGTACCAGTTTGGTCCTGTACCGTCCCCCCTGTCCAGGGGGTGTCAAAAACGACTTTTCAGGTGAAAAAATCTAAAAAATTTGAAGTTTGAGCTAACTTCAGGAAAATTTTGGTGGGTGTTTGGGGTACCCAGGGAAGTGTACACAAAATTTGGCAACTCCCAAAAACCACTAGAAATATACTTTTTCCCACTTTTTCACACTCACTTTTTGGTTTTTCTTTATTTTCACCCCAAATTACCCCCTATCGAGGTTAATTTTTTATTTTTGCCAAAAAGCCCTCCATTCAACGGTCATTTTCGTTTTTTTACTTCCTCGAAAATCGATGACCATCATGGAGAAAAATTTAACTGAAGTTGGGGCATTTCCTGTGAAAAGTGCCACCTGAAAAAATAAAAATTTTCATCTGATTTTTCTGAGTAACGTGAATATAAGGGATCGATAGGAAATTTAATTCTGATCATTTTTGCAGTTGATCACTTTTTCAGATAATCATTCCCTGGCGAGATACAGCCGTTTTCCCGAAGAGCACCCCAAGGCGCGACAAAACGACCGGTGGAGGAGTGGGCGACACACCGCCGCGCGCGCCGAAAAATGCTGTTCACTGTATCGATCATAACTCTGGAAGGAGACACGGGACAAAAAAGTGATCAACTACAAAGTTGTAGAGGAGACGATTTCCTATCGATTTCAAATTTTATTAATGCAAAAAACTCAAAAATTGAACAAGAAAACTTAGTCTGAATGTCTACATTGTTTAATAGATTGCATAGCTTCAGTTATTGACGTAAAATAATAACTAAAACATGAAATCGATAGGAAATTGTCTCCTCTACAACTTTGTAGTTGATCACTTTTTTGAGTGAAGCCTCGTTCAGGAGTTATGGTCGATACAGTGAACAGCAGATTTCGGCGGGCGCGCCGGTCTGCCGCCCACTCCTCCACCGGCCGTCTCGTCGCGCCTCGAAGTGCTCTTCGGGAAAACGGCTGTATCTCGCCAGGGAATGATTATCTGAAAAAGTGATCAACTGCGAAAATGATCAGAATTAAATTTCCTATCGATCCCTTATATTCATGTTACTTAGAAAAATCAGATAAAAATTTTTATTTTTTCGTGTGGCACTTTTCACAGGAAATACCCCAACTTCAGTTAAATTTTTCTCTATGATGGTCATCGATTTTTGAGGAAGTAAAAAAACGAAAATGACCGTTGAATGGAGAGCTTTCCGGCAAAAATAAAAAATTAACCTCGATAGGGGGTAATTTGGGGTGAAAATAAAGAAAAACCAAAAAGTGAGTGTGAAAAAGTGGGAAAAAGTATATTTCTAGTGGTTTTTGGGAGTTGCCAAATTTTGTGTACACCTCCCTGGGTACCCCAAATACCCACCGAAATTTTCCTGAAGTCAGCTCAAACTTCACATTTTTTAGATTTTTTCACCTGAAAATTTGTTTTTGACACCCCCTGGACAGGGGGGACGGTACAGGACCAAACTGGTACTGTTTTTCAAAAAAGGTCAACCATATACATGTATGGACCGAGTATAGTCCCAATCTGAAATACTTTCGGCGCTAGTGCCAAAGCCCTTCACAAAAAGTCCAGGTTTTACAGATAATGCATCTTAAAAAACGCGGAAGTAAGGGATATTTACGAAAATTTGAAATTCAGAGTTTTTGCTATTCTCGGCATGTACTTTTTGGGTTTTTGGTTTTTTTTTTCAATTTTTTGACGTTTTTTTTCTAAAAAGTCTTTGAAAACTTGTTTTTACGTTATTTCTCATGAAACTTGTTATGTTGTTGACGCATAGTCATTCTTCACCCCTTATTAGCTCAATTCCCAGGCAACCTCTCCTGAAATTACCTCAATTCCGCAAGTCACCAAAGTTTTTCCGATTTTCCCATCTTCAAGACGTTTTTTTTCACGAAATCTCATCTACCGGGCATTTGCGCAAAGTCCATTTCGGAAAACCCAATTACTGATCAATTAGTAATGACCCTGAGAATCTTAGTGATTACTTCAATCTCCAATAAATTGGATCAACTAGGTATTTCAAGGGCAGACTTGGACGGGAGAACAGGAAAAAGAGAATGAGGTTTTTGGGAACAGTTGGGAATCGGAAAATCATGCGCAAGTGGGTGAAGTTCACCGTGACGTCTTCTAGAACTTCATCTAGACAAAGTAGTGCACTTTAGTTAATGAGTGGTGAACTTTAAGAGCATCACTTTTGATTATAGATGGTTTTTTACCGATTCCAGGGATGGTGTGCTGAATAGATCATAAAAGTCCTATTCACCTGTGCAGACTACACCAATGACCGCGGAAATCGGATACGGGAAAGGAAAACAAAAAACAAACATAGTCGCTTGGGGGGACCATGGAAATCCGGATGAAATGTGTGTGCAGGAGCGAAAACATGTTCAACCAGCTTTACAAACATCGGAGAATAGGAAATCGCGCACTTTTTGATGATCAAAAACCTGACGGATTTTGCCCTCTTGTTGTGGGGAACAATTTTTACTTTTTCATGTTTTCTCTTTTTTCAAACCATTTTGGACAAGGACTATTTGCTCTCTTGTTGTAGACTACACTGTGTAATGACACGGTTATCATATCATTGACTATCAAATTACTATCTATTACAAATGCATACACATTATACATTCAAATTTGGCTTATCTCTCTCTCTCTTTCTCCCTTGTCATTTGAACTGTGTTAGACATTGCATTTATCATTTGGAGTGCGGCTAGGCCCAAGTATCCCCCACCACCAATTCTTTTGTTCTGTAGACAGACAAAAGACGGAAATGAGTCATTTCACTACTTGTCAAACATGTCAGTTCGCGCCAGATGTTGGTGGGAAGGAAATTTTGAAAAATTTTTGAAAGTGGTACTACACTTTTGAAGGGGAATGCGCAAAGTTTTGATGATTGAGAGGGGGAAAATTGAGAGGAAAATTAAGCAATCAAAAATCAGAAAACATGGGAAAAAGGTTGCAAACTGCAAGGAAACCTGTGAAAATAGCAAAAAATAGTTTTGAAATTTTTGAAGAAATGTTTTTTCCGGATTTTTAGCAATTTTGCTAGAAAAGTGTATTTCATAACATTTTCAGATGGATCTCTCGATTTTTCTCTCAAAATTGATATAACCTGGTTTTTGAACCATTCTAATTGAAATTTTTCAAAAATTTTGGTTTTTCCTCTTGCCCACCATTTTTTGTCCAGTTCTCAATCACCAACCAATTCCTCAATTCCCCATTGTAAAATGACTCCTGGTTCCAGTGATCTTCAATTAACGGGGCGGCAAATCTCGCCCAACTCTCATAAAAACCAGCGAAATGTGATTTCTTGAACCTCGTCCAATTCCTCTTTCCCATTTCCGATCACCCATCTCTTTTCCAATTTTCTTCTTCTTCTCTTCCACCCTTTTCCAATTCAAATCATCGAGAAACTTCTTCGCCGTCGTCTTCTCCAAGGGGCCAATGAACCGGTTTTCGTGTCTTCCTTCTTCCAAATGAGAGAGGGAGAGAGAAGAAGAGAACAATGGACGATAAAAACGGCCCCTGAGGTGATGGAGGGTGCGGACGGGGGGCCAAAGGGGAGGGCAGTCAAGGGGAGGAGCCTGACCCATCTTTTTTTGGCCGGCCGATACCGGTGCCTGCGCATACAGCCACACAGTTCTCCGCAGTTGCCTCGCCACAAGGTGGACCGCAACGCAACCGCTCTGCCACATGTCTATGCATGTCTGTGGTCGTCTCCTTGCCAACTCTCTATTCATCCGGACTTTTGCCTAATGAAAATGCTTCGCTTGCTGCTTGCTATAGCCAACGGCCAAGTGAAAAAGACATTTGTCATTTGCACGGAATGAGAATGCGATTGGATTGGAATGAGTCGCGAGGAGAGGAGATATCAGTGTTTTCCACTCACTATTTCGCAATCACCGCCACCTGCCGTCTAGACCAGCACCCTCCCCAGTCCCCCCTCCCAACCCAACTACTTCTATTCCTTCTGACCATTGAGCACAAGGTGAGTTTGTAGGCCCGCTGAAGCTGAAGAGAGCAGTCTATTGACAGTCTGCTACCCAATAGTAACTGTCATGGAGGCGCTCTCTTCAGATGATCCCGGACTGATCTTTTTTTGCCGATTCGATTCACTAATCGCTTTCAGGGTTTCAGGCAACGGATTTGTGTTGTTTGAAACAAGTTTGAAACAAGTTCGACATAAAAACACAATGAACATTTCAGTTTTATTTTGAAAACACATTTCCAATGCAATTCGATCACCGACTTCTCTCTGAACCAGTGATGTGACATGAAAATCAATAGATCTTTGTCAAAGAGACATTTGGTAAAAGTGTCGAGGTCACTCTCTCGCCAGGCACCTCTTTTCTTCTTTCTTCCAACAGACGTTGTTTTACAACTATCCGACCGAATGTTTGCCGACCGACTACTTGAAAACGACACTTTGAAAATAGTTGGAGACACTGGGGGAATTTTTGACCAAAGGTTTAGGAGGGAAGGGATGACGTCATGGAGTTCGCAACCTTGGAAGGTACATGGGAATGCAAAAGGACAAAGAACTTTGAAAAGTTGCAATGGGGAAAAAGAAAGAGCGAGGAATATCGTATCTGGATAGAATTTTCTGTGAAATACATATGTGAAAAATTAGGAGAAAAAGTTAGGCGATTTTGTCACAAAGTTTTAGATGGGATTTTCTGTTGGCTTCACAGGTATCTCGCAGTGTGCGTTTCGCTACCCATCAATTCACCCCCTGCGGTTTTGTCACTGGTGAAAATAGTTGGTTTTGCCGCCAAAGAACACAAAAATACTGAAAATTGTTTGATTTTTATTGGTCGATTAGTTTTAAAAGCTGTAAAACGATGCAGGACGAGGTAAAAACCATCACATTTGACCTATTTCAACTGATGGCAAAACGGCACAGTGGAGACAAATTTTAGGGGACAATGGCGTAGTTGCGAAACGGCAGGTTTTGTGAAAATAGAAAAAGTGGCGGAACGGCATAGTTGTGACATGGCACAGTGGCGAGCTGGCTTTTCGTCTCGCAGGTTTATGGGTTCCGCTGATTTCATAGATTTTGTTGGCTTGCCGTACCAATTTCGTCTGAAAATTGTAGATTTTTCTCATTTTTTTCCTTGACACGTTCCAAATTTCCACTTTTTTGAAAGAACTGGGCCATGCTGAACGACAAAAATGACAACTCTGCAATAAAAATGGGAATAGTCATAACCATATTGTTTGGGAAGTATATGAACATTTTACATAAAGCGTGGTACCAGGACGTCATAAAAAGTGAAATTTTTCAAGATTTTGGAAATAAAATTTTTTTAGTGAATTAGAGCTAAATGGGCTTTGATTTTGATGTGTTTTGCTGTTTTGTAACCTCAAATTGTGCTTGAAAAATTATTTTTAATTGTTGAAAAATTCGTGTTGTTTTTTCATTGTAGAATTGTCAGTCACTTGACATAAAATTTTTCCTAAATTCATTTTTCTCACATTCCGTTAAAATGTGGTAGAAGCTCCCCCTAGGTTACTCGACATTCAAAAAAAGACGGCAACACCCCGTGTTTATGTGTTTTCTGACCCCTTAGAGAACGGCGGTCCGTGCATGTCTCACTCGTGCTTGGCGCCGTGCTGGCCATTTGTTACTCGTTCTCTTTGTGTCTCTCATTTCAGTAGAGCCCGTCGTGTTTTTATTTTCATTCTTCCCAGACACTCGTGATGAATCCTGTGAGTTTTTTTTTATCTCAAAGTTGTGAAGTTAGTGGATTTAAATTCAGGAGAAGCTTCTGACCATCATCTTCTTACTCATTGTTGGACTGGAGTCGAGACCACCATCACCGACACCGATTGTGAAGCCGATTCCGAAGCCGATTGTGGAAGATGACAACCTTTTCGAAGCAGTATTGCAAGCGCCTGTGGTCCGTCATAATCCGTGGCCTGTTCGGCCATTTTTCGTCCGAATGGAAAATTCATTCCACTGCCGACATAAAATCGATTGGTGCTGGAACGGCTCTGTTTTTTGGTCTAATGGAGAGCCAAAGTGAATTGATTCAAAATTGAAAAGAAATCACATGTTCATCTTTTCAGTGCAAAGGAACACTTCTGGTTCGAAGATGGATATTGCGGGAATCTCGGGATTACAACACCCCATATGCTAACGATGAGGCCAATATCTGATGAAATGCGTGCGGAAGTAAGTGCTTGCTCGGAATTGATTCTCGCAAATCAAAAAAATTTGTTTTTTCTCTCAATTTCCAGAAGCAATTCATTTGGGGCATTGACCTGAGACACAACTGCACGAGATCGAGAGAATGGCTTGTTTTGAGATACATCTGGACAAAAGTTCTTGCGACAACTGACGGGTAAGACAAAATATCGAAACACTGACTTTGGAAAACATTTTCAGTCACTTTTTGGGCTCTGCAGATGAGATTAGTGACATGGGCTCCGATCAATATGAGTTGCAGAAAAACGAACGCTATATAATCACGGTATAAGCATTAGAACGCGCCTGAACGGGCGCCGAAAGAGTGTGAGGAAGCGAGCAAGCGAGTTTTCTCTGCTCCGGTATTATGTCTTGATTTATATCTGTTAATTTTATTGTTACGAAATAGTACAGGTTCTGTTAAAATCACCTCGCTTTGGGAAATAAGATAAATCGTTTTTTTTTTCTAAAGGTCTTTACACTGTCCAAAAAACAAAATAAAAAAGGTGCAAGTTTAGTTTTTTGAAAAAAACATTTGGAAAGCCGGAAGAGACGTTATCAAAGGTCTAGTTCGTTTCTTCCAAAACTTCAGTCCAAGAACAACAATTTTTCCCAACTGAAACATGGAATTCTTTCTGTTGATGTTTTATAAAAAAGGTAATTAAAATAGGTTTTGGTAACCTTAAACTTTAAAAAACAGTTTAAAAAAACACACACAAACACGAATAAAAATAATTAGATTTATTCAACTATCGGAATAAAATAAACATTTTTTTGGACGGTGTTACATGTTACTACGTCTCAAAATAAAGTTAACACAAATATTTGAATGCGAGATGAAAATGGAATTATTTACGAAAAAATGGGAAAATACAAGGAATTTTTGAAAATACGTGGTCAGAAAGAAATTGGAATCAAATAAATACAGGTTGGGTAATAAATGGACGTTTTTCTTTCACTCTAGAAATCAGGTCAGAACATTTTTTCTGTGGCTGTTTTCAGACAAATCACTGTAAAATCAGTGAAATTTTGAGATTCGGAAAGTATTTGTTATAAAGAATTTTTGTAATTTGTCCCACAAGAAAATACATTCAAAAATGCCACCAGGGGAGTTATTAGAGGTTGTGTGATAGAAAGTGCACATTAGATATAACACCTTAAAGTAAAAATGTCACCTTGTTGAAAAATAGTTACTGAAGTGAAAGTTAATTTGATACTACTCAAACGAACGATTTTACGAACTCGCTATCTAATTTTCCGTCCAGGGCTTTTTTCAGGAGGAAAAGAGTGTTCAAATGCTTTAGTTGCTCAACTTTGCGTCTGATAATCTCATCCATAAGGTTTAGTTTCTTTTGTCGAAACAACTGTTCTCTCTGCGCAGCAATCTCTCTTATCTTGTCCGCAGTGTCAGCCAATTCTGTGGCTCTTTCGTAGTTTTTCCTCTCATCTACTTCTTCTTGTGTTTTTTCTCTTGCTGGCTTCTTTTTATCTTCTTTTCCTCTGCGTTTCAATTTTTCTAAACGTTCTTGCTCTCTACGTTTGCTACATTCATCGACATAATGCATCGCTGCAATCTGGAAGTAAAAAATAAACTTAAAATTTTCAGTTTTCAATCACCAGGTTTAGATTCATATGCGGTAACCGTCCACATGCTTCGGCATCCATTGAATCAGCTATGACGGTGTAATGTTGCACAGCACGAGTCAGAAATATGTCGTACTCATTCATTGCTCTTTTCTTCATGTAGTTAGCAGATGCCTCAAAATGTTAACTTAATGTTTCAACTGTGCGTTGTGCATTCAACTAACCATGAAATTTTTCACATTCAGGTCATCAATGCAGTTCCCTTCCATATGCTTTTCAAAGCTGGGGCAGTCGGTGCAAGGAACTGTAAGATTCGTTCGAAAACGTGGAAACTCATACACCACTTACGATCCGCCAGTACAAAGTCGCCGATTGGCATGTACTTGTACAGATGCGGGTTTTCCGCATTTTCCAACTCTTGGAAGCATCTTTCAAACAATTCCGCTTGTTGAACAACTCTGGGCTGAAAATGTTCCTGAAGTGAGTAGGATAACGGTTTTGAGTTACATTATCGGAGTATTGAAATGGAGCATTCCTGCATAATAAAATATGATTGTACGCTTCTTCTTCCTTAAGTGGGATGTTGCATCCTTCACAGATTGTAGTCATTTCCTCTGTCTGAAAAACAAAAATGAGAAACTTGTAAGGAAAAGTGCGGAGAGAAAAAACAGAGAGAAATCGATATTCACACTTTGTGAGTTTGTTGTCATGGCACCGAGCGCTGGCCAAGATGCAGGCATAGGCGAAATGCGGCAGGTTGGCGCAAAAACAAAAACACCAGAGCAAAAGTTCAGCCGGAGGACGCGGCGACCGGAGGCCACGGCGGCGAGAAAGAGTGCAACGACGAGAGACGACTGAGCACGCTGGAGCGTCGCATCGATTTTTGCAGTTTTATTCGAAAAAAGGAAATCAGGCTATATGACGTGTTCTCTGTAACGATGGAATGGACCGTGCCTTAGGGGTTTACAGAGCAGCTAGAGCTTTCATATTTTTCAGGCATGTAGTATTGGACTATAGTTTCAAGCTCCCTCAGCTCATGCAGCAACTCAGAGCCAATGAGCTCGCGCCCAATATTGCGCCACGACGCGCTTCCACTGGAATTTACTCCGGGGTTGAGCGAGCGAGTCTCACAGCGAAATGGGGGTTGAAGGCGCATGCAATTATTCGCGACTGCTCGTGTAGTCCTCTCGGAATGCTCGCCAAATGAGAAGTTTGATGAATTTTGCTGTATTCGAATGATTTTGTGCTTTCACGATGTAGTCGTTCCACTTGTACAGCATCGCGAGGTTTTGCGTACGTTTTTTCAGGCCGTGTGTGCACATGGATTACTATAGTCCAGTGAGTTTTGTTTCGGAGAGAAAAAATGAGAAAAAAAGAAAAATACGCTCTAAAACAGTGTGGGGTAGTTTTGAGAAAGACAATTGATCCCTAGAACATCTCGAAACGGTGAGATGCTAATGCTAATTTCATAAGTTATCTAAATTGGGGGATGTATACACTCTTTCAACTAGGCTCCGTGAAACGTATAGATAAGCTTTTCCTTCAGAGGTACGTGCAGATGAAACTCACGGGTCGAGGGCGCGCCGCGCGAAACAGCAAGAAGTGTGGGAGCGGCGGAGCAGAAGCTGTGGGCGCTCTTATCGACTTTTCCCGGGCTGTTGTTGAGTTTGGCAAGCTATCTCCATGGTGACACATGGGAATAAGTAATAGGAGCGTAAAGGTTTATTCAAATACATAGATGTAAATAAAATAACAGAATGCATTACGAGGGGAGGGTTATATAAATTGGAACATGAAGCATAGGGGAGGAGCGTTATATAAATTACGAGATGACGAAAGGAGGGTTACATAATTGAAACATGAAACATTATTTTAGAAAAAGGGAAATGTTGTGAGTTGAAGAATAATCAAATTTTGGAGAAAAAAGCTTATTGAGAAGTCTCTCAAGTAATTGTCAGACAGAACACATTCAACTTATTGCAAACAGAAAATAAATTTGCAAAACATTGAAAGGAACAGCATGAAGTCAAAAGAATGAATTTCAACACAAAGAAGAGAGAAATGAGGAAAATGTTCAGAATCGTTTTTCGTTATCCAAGTCGTTGTTTCTTATTTTTCAGAGGTGGATGGTTCAGTTGTCGATGGCTCAGTCGCCGATGGTTCAGAAGTCGATGGTTCAGTTGCCGATGGCTCAGTCTCCTCGGAAGCTGCAGCACCGTCCGAATCGGCTGAAAATTTGTGAAAATGATACATACAACACAAACTCAAATTTTTTCAGAGAGTTAGAATTTTGAAATTTTTTTTCTCGAGATAGATATGCTGTTTTAAAATGATCATAACTTTGTTTAAGATGATTTTTTTGAAACGTTCTCTTTTTCAAACAAAAGACAAATGGTTGGTGCCTGTTTTGCTGTTGACATTAAAACTGGGAAAATTTTTTCAAAAAATAATAGATTTTTTGTCATTTTGGTTATTTTTTTTCCGCTCACAGACTTCTCATGACGTGTAGGACTACGTACTCAAAGAAGAAAAAAAAACGAAAATTTTAAGAAATTTAGAAAACAGCAAGAGGGGTTACTATTGCTCAAATATGCCGACTAACGTCCAAAAAAAAGCGTTTTTGAATTTTTTGAATTTTTCTTGAAGTGATCATATTCATCTTTTAAGACTTAAAAAAAAGCTCTTTTTGTGATACTTACCAGATGAAGTCTCTGCAGTCTCAGTCTCGGAAGAAACAACAGTGTCTTCAGAAGCAAGGGCAGCAGTCTCCTCAGAAGCAGGAGCAGTCTCCTCAGAAGCAGGAGCAGTCTCCTCAGAAGCAGGGACAGCAGTGTGTTCAGAAGTCGGAGCAGCAGTCTCCTCATAAGTAGGAGCTGCAGTGTCATTAGAAGTTGGAACAGCAGTTTCCTCAGAAACAGGGGCAGCAGTGGCTTCAGAAGCAGGGACAGCAGTGTCGTCAGAAGCTAGAGCAGCAGTTGCCTCAGAAACAGGGGCAGCAGTGTGTTCAGAAGCAGGAGCAGCAGTGGCTTCAGAAGCAGGAGCAGCAGTGTCTTCAGAAGTAGAAGCAGCAGTGTCTTCAGAAGCAGGGACAGCAGTGTCTTCAGAAGTAGGAGCAGCAGTGTCTTCAGAAGTAGAAGCAGCAGTGTCTTCAGAAGTAGGAGCAGCAGTGTCTTCAGAAGCTAAAGCAGCAGTTGCCTCAGAAACAGGGGCAGCAGTGGCTTCAGAAGCAGGGACAGCAGTGTCTTCAGAAGTAGGAGCAGCAGTGTCTTCGGAAGTAGAAGCAGCAGTGTCTTCAGAAGTAGGAGCAGCAGTGTCTTCAGAAGTAGAAGCAGCAGTGTCTTCAGAAGTAGAAGCAGCAGTGTCTTCAGAAGTAGGAGCAGCAGTGTCTTCAGAAGTAGGAGCAGCAGTGT
>LR539211.1:402686-469912 GCA_900536315.3 Caenorhabditis becei
GGGACAGCAGTGTCTTCAGAAGTAGAAGCAGCAGTGTCTTCAGAAGTAGGAGCAGCAGTGTCTTCAGAAGTAGAAGCAGCAGTGGCCTCAGAAACAGGGGCAGCAGTGGCTTCAGAAGCAGGGACAGCAGTGTCTTCAGAAGTAGAAGCAGCAGTGTCTTCAGAAGTAGGAGCAGCAGTGTCTTCAGAAGTAGAAGCAGCAGTTGCCTCAGAAACAGGGGCAGCAGTGGCTTCAGAAGCTAGAGCAGCAGTCTCCTCAGAAGTAGGAGCAGCAGTGTCTTCAGAAGTAGAAGCAGCAGTGTCTTCAGAAGCTAGAGCAGCAGTCTCCTCAGAAGTAGGAGCTGCAGTGTCATTAGAAGTTGGAACAGCAGTTTCCTCAGAAACAGGGGCAGCAGTGTGTTCAGAAGCAGGAGCAGCAGTGGCTTCAGAAGCAGGGACAGCAGTGTCTTCAGAAGTAGGAGCAGCAGTGTCTTCAGAAGTAGAAGCAGCAGTTGCCTCAGAAACAGGGGCAGCAGTGGCTTCAGAAGCAGGGACAGCAGTGTCTTCAGAAGTAGAAGCAGCAGTTGCCTCAGAAACAGGGGCAGCAGTGTCTTTAGAAGTAGAAGCAGCAGTGTCTTCAGAAGCCAGAGCAGCAGTCTCCTCAGAAGCAGGAGCAGCAGTGTGTTCAGAAGTAGAAGCAGCAGTGTCTTCAGAAGCTAGAGCAGCAGTCTCCTCAGAAGTAGGAGCAGTCTCCTCAGAAGTAGGAACAGTCTCTTCAGAAGCAATGACGGCAGTGTCTTCAGAAGTAGGAGCAACAGTGTCTTCAGAAGCTAGAGCAGCAGTCTCCTCAGAAGCAGGAGCAGCAGTTGCCTCAGAAACAGGGGCAGCAGTGTGTTCAGAAGTAGAAGCAGCAGTGTCTTCAGAAGCTAGAGCAGCAGTTGCCTTAAAAGCAGGGGCAGCAGTGTCTTCAGAAGTTGGAACAGCAGTGTCTTCAGTCTCAAGAGCAGGAGAACGGGGAGTGGCCGAGGGAGAATCTGAAAACCTTCTTATTTTCAAGAGCCTTTTAGAGACGCCCTTCTGTTAGAGGCTGCCCTTTTATTTTTCAAAAAACCAGGCTGAAATGCACGAAAAACGGCCAAATATGGCTGAAAATGGCTGAAAACAGGCCCTTAGATGCTACGTCTTGAAATTTTTACTTTCCTGTGTGAATTCTTTCATTGTATTATTGAATTCAAACGAAGTGGCACTTCGAAGTGGCAAAAAGGGCCGATAGGGCGAGCGGGTCTCGCCACGATTTCGGTCGGCGCGGGAAGCCCCAAACCCCTCAACTTGTGTGTCTTTGTGTGGGAGTACCAATATACCGATTTGGCTGAATTTTTGGTTTTCCATTAGATAATTCACCCCCCTACAAAGTATATTCGTCATAACCCAAGATTTTTCGTGTGGTTTTCGCAAAATAGCTCGAAAACCAAAACTCAGTTTCGGCCGCATTTTTGTGAAATTTGCAAGACTTTTTTCAGTTTTCGAGCTATTACGCGAAAACCACCCGAACAATGTTATGTTCTGACGAATATACTTTACCTACTTGTCCACAAAATCTAACCAAATCCGTTCGAACCCAGCCCACCCCATCATCCAAAACATTTTCGTGGCGAGACCCGCGCGCCTGTTCCGCCATTTCCCCCCTCCGAGGTGCCACTTCGTTTGAATTCAATAATAGATTGAAGACACTTACCAGAAGCTGTTTCTGGTTCCGCGGTCTTCTCATCCGTCATCTTATCATCCGTCGTCTTTGTTTCCTCAAGGACCGGCTGTTCAGCTTCCGGAAGCTCGCTTGAAGATTCCGACGGAGACATTCTCGCTCTTTTCGCTTCGAGCTCCGCTCTCGCTTTTTCCTCCTCCTCCTTTCTCACACGTTTTCTCTGTGCCTACAATATTCTCATAGTTAAATTGCTCTGAAAAAAATATACTTACCATCCAGCTATACATAGTCCTACCGTTGATCATTATAGGGTTATCTTTGTCACAAATTTCCAACCGTTTTTCATAGCTGTAGTTGTCCAGAAATTCATATATCTCCGCTACTGTTTTTTCCGTTTTCTGTTCCATGCTGAAAATGAGAAAGTGAAAGAGAAGGAGCAAACAGTAGCACAATTTTCAACAGAATTCCCTAGAAAAATGCTTGATAATCAAGATTTGTGTATTACGCGGCGAGTCACTTGATGAGTAGCTTTTTATAATGAAATAGGTTCAGAACACACGAATTCAGTTGTGTCCCATCGAATGCGCGCAGTTTCTACTGTTTTTTCACGAAAAACTAGTTGTTTTCAAGGAAAAGCACTAAAAAACACAAACAGACGTGATTTTTCACTGAAAATCGGTGGAAAATGCTAAAATTTGATGAGAATTGACTGAATTCTTGTATTCTGACCTATTTTTAAATGAAAATTTAACAAAACGTGCCCAGAGGCGGAAATACCGTCGAAGCAGAATGGTTGTTTACTAGAGCGCAGAAGTGTGCGCTCTGCTTTCTCTTCCGCCTCTCTGAAGTAAACAATGTTTCTTGTTAGTTGGCTAGAGCGCATTTTGCCTCGACGGCCTGTGTCGCAGCCGCAGCAGCAACGTCTCCTCGTTTCACATGATCTTTTTCCAGCTTCAGACACAGACGATCATACAACATGCGTTCTGTTAGGCGTGGCAGGCCGGCAGAAGCAGAGACACACAGAAAGTTGGTGACCGGAGAGAAGACGCTTGGGCTAAGAAATGCGGCTGGACGGGGAAGGCGACTCGACGGAGAAAACGGTGCGGATCCGCAAAGGCACGCGTTCTGCGAGTCGCTACTCAGCGAAATGTTCCATTCTTGGCACGCTGCCAAAAGCACTCCCGTAGTCTAGCACAGCGCGTTCGCATTACGTAGCCCATGCGAGGGTAAAGATTTGACTTATGAAATTGAAAAGAATTGTCAAGAACATCAGAATTCCCGTGAGAACTATGGCGGAACTATCAGATAAATCGGAAAAAAAAATGATCAAACACCTTTTGAAACGTGAACTTTTAGGTTTCTTCTTCTAAAACTTTGGATTTTTTTTCAGAAACGTGTGGCCTAGGTCAATTGATAAAAATATCTGGAAGGACTGATAACATATCCACATGAAAGGGGGAATTCTGATCAGAATATTATTTCAAGAAAATCGCTTTTTGAAGGTGAAACAGCTCAAAATGTTCAAAAGAGATAAGAAAATGGGCTTTATTTGAAGAATGAAATATCAGAATTGAACGAACGGAATGGAAAATGATTTGACTAATTCTTTGGTATAAAAACAGATGACAGTCATAAAAATGCTCATTTTTGTTACGACGCCATTACAATACTCGACCAAATTTATTACATTCTGACTGCGCGAACATTGCGGTACAGAGTGAATGAATTGAGGAGAACTCTGAAAAATGCTCGGGAACGGTATGGGAGGAATGTGTGAATGAAGCTCGATGCCATGATGATGAAGAAGTTCCGAAGACGGCAGCGGTTGGTACGGGAGAGGAGAGAGATCATCATTCTGAAAATCAAGATGTATATAGTTTATCGTGGTACCTTTTAAACTTACAAAGACATCCAGTTTCTGGTAAGAAGGTTTTTCAGAACCATGAAAGGAACTGTGATGTAGCGAGGAAGTTGTGGGATTCTTGGGAGAAGGGATTGAAGAGACAACATGTTGAGCGGCTGGAGAACGAACGAATGAGAGAATGAATGGTGCCGATCTGTAATGCAGATCTACGCGCAAGAACCAGGTGCACTCCAATGCTGAGAACTGACACCCAATTAGCTCGTCGTGCTGTCTGATTCCTAATCCCGTAATTGTTGCATGAATCCTTCGGATGTCCCAGCCTGTTATAATGTGATGAATTGCAGCTCCATTTCCAGTTTGCTGTATTCCTCAAACCCCAACCTCTCAGACAAGTGATGCAAAATTTTGCTTATTTGACATTTCAAAAAAATGAAGAAATTTTACTACAGATGTGTGTGATGGCTCACATTGGCATAGCAACGGAGCCCACAATAAACAAAAACATAATTATAATGTTGGTTGTCACTGGGGGCTACAAAAGTTCCCTGGGATACATATCGAAAACAGGATAATTATCACTTCTTATCTGGTTTCGTGTGGAATTCACACACATCGAAGTTATCAAAGTGTCAGCGGGAAGAGAGAACTCATGTGTAAGAGCCTAAAAAGCAGTGAACACGTTTTTAGGCAGTCAAACGGTTATCCCTCACAATCAGAGATGAAACAAACATTTTCACAAACATTACCAAATTCATTCATAGACAACTGATAGGGAAATCAATCGTTCTGGAAAACAGTGGGGAACATTTGAAGTCTTTAGCGTCGAACAAGTATAGAAGAAAATGAAAAAAGGAGGGATGAAAGAAAGGCAAGCAGGAGAAGGGACCATAGGTAACCGATAGGATAAAACGACCCAAACTCGGAGAGACCGGAGGGAGGAAGATGAATCGGGAGGAGAATTACAGAGTGGAAAACCAGGAGAAAAGAGGATGGGCACTGTTTAGACGGCCGGGAACGTGGCTTGCTCGAATTCCGGGTCCACTGCTCCGCTCATCTTGTATCTGATGAATTCCTTCGTGGTCTTCATTTCCTTCTCACGCTCGGCCGCCAGCCTCTCCTTTTCATTGAAGGCCAGTACGATGCGATGAATCTGTCCACCGTGGGCTGAGTTGATATACTGGCGGTAGCCGCGAGAGATCCATTGAGCGATCTGAAAGAATGAAAAGTGTTCAAAACTCATTATGAACAGAAGGTCGAATACTGAATATCAGCTACCTAGAAAAACACTTACATATGCTTCAGACAGCTGCGGACGGTTAGCCAGATCTTGTGCAAGACGAGCGTCGACTTCTTCAAATTTTCGGGTGTATTCCGCGTCCTGCCAGGCTGAGAAGACTCTCAGTGCTGCCGCCCCAATCGGTTCCGCCTTCTCCTGTAAATATGAATAATTTTTCTGAAACGTCGGGTTTTTATACCTTGTACACTTCGCGAGAAGATGGTTTGGAACAGTTGTTGACTAAGTGCTCTTCTGGGGAGACGCACTTGAGGCAGAGTGTCGCTGAAAAAACATGTTCACATCCTGGACACGCCTTCGAAAACTACATACGTGGGATTGCGTTGTTAGCGACTATCTGCTGATAAACCTCGTTGAGCTCGGTGAGTTCGTGCACGTGCTTTCTGTAGCAGAACTTGTTCAGAACTGATTGCTGCTGTAAACTTTTCGGGTAGATTCAATAATTGGCACTGAAAATACCGTATTCAGCGGCATTGCCTGGAACTGAAAGCAGCCTCGGAGATGGTCTGTATAGTCTTCAGCACGGTAGAACTGACGACATCCCCAACAGAATTGAATGTCCATTCTTTGTGCCATTGCGAGCTGGAAAAAAAAATTCATCTTGGATATTGCGTAAAACCACTTGTAATTGTTGGCAAAATAGATAAGAACACCTCACGGAAAGAGAGGTGTTGTTGAGGGTAAAAAGTTATTCGAGAGCGCATAGATTCGGCGCCCCTTCAGCAGCTAGCGGCAGAAACTAGAGAGTACGTGAACTCTAGAGAGGGAAAAGCTGACAGTGTTACGATGAATAAGAGAAATTGAAAAAAACGGAAAGTGTGGGTTGGAGGAACATTGTAAAAAAGTGGGAGAGGGCGCATGGGACGGAGAGGAAAAGAATGATGAATGATAAAAGACGGTGAGCTCTGCTTCAAAGTGGGATGGGTTATCGGGAGAGCCAAGGTGCAGTCTCCTGTGCATGTCGTAATAATTTTCAAGGTTTTTTTGAGCGGAGGAAGGGATTCGACAAAAACAATGAGCTTCTTCAGTTGTAAGCAGAAGGATAACAGGATTTTGAAGGGTAGCTCTTGAAAATGAGAACAAAATTTGAATGTTGATTGTTCCCCCAACGTTTTGCCATAAAAGTACATGGAACTTTCAAAAAATAAGAGTACCCAACATAACGAGCAACCGGATAAAGCGGAATAAGTTTGAACACATGTTGTATGCAGCGGGGCGCTCTTGCACACTAATTTGGTCAATAACGTGATTTTTGAAGAATAAGGAATACTGGTTTAGGAAAAAAGGATGGGCTTTATTCGAAGGACAACATATCTGAATTGAACGAACATAATAAAACATAAGATTAATTCTTGGGGTTAGAGGTGACATTTATAAAAATGCTAATATTTGTAATGACGCCATCACGATGAGCAACCGAATTTATTACATTCTGACTGCGCGAACATTGCGGTACAGAGTGAATGAGTTTAGAAGAACTCTCAAGAATGCTCGGGAACGATACGGAAGGAATGCGTGGATGAAGCTCGTTGCCATGACGATGAAGAAGTTTCGAAGACGGCAGCGGTTGTTGCGGGAGAAGAGAGAGACCAGCATTCTGAAAACCAAATCTTATAGTTTATCGTGGTACCTTTTAAACTTACAAAGACATCCAGTTTCTGGTAAGAAGGTTTTTCAGAACCATGAGAGGAACTGTGATGTAGCGAGGAAGTAGCGGGATTCTTGGGAGAAGGGTTTGGAGAGACAGCATGGTGAACGGCTGGAGAACGAACGAATGAGAGAATGAATGGTCCCAGATCTGTATTGCAGACGTACGCGCAAAGACCAGGTGCATTCCAGTGCTGAGAACTGACACCCAATTAGCTTGTCGCGCTGTCTGATGTCTTTCTAACCCTAATCCGGTAATTGTTGCACGAATCCTTTGGGGGATGAGCTTGGGAAGATGAAACATTTTGAAAGTGAGATAGTTGGTATGGAAACCGTGACGAGTTGTTGGAAGATTGAAGTATACATCCTGACTTTTAGTTTTCTTTAGTTTTCACGTATTTTGGTTCCAAATGACTGCTAGAAAAAAAACGGTGCTTGAGAGAGCTCCAGCTTCAACATATTAGTGTATCCTTTGACTGATTCCTCTGGTAACACGCTAGATTTGTTTTGGTACTTCTCAAATAGAGATCATCTTGTTTGACTGTCAAATTGTCAAGATTGAGGTTAGTACGTTAGTACCTGGAACATTTAGGGCATATTCCTGTTAAAATGTTTGCAATTTCATATTCTCTAGTTTTTTTGCTTATTTTTTACTTTTTTTGTGAACATCTGTTCTTCATTCAAACTTTTCATTAATCCCATTCTGCATCCTCTTTCATTTCCGCTTCCCAACCTTCCAACCCCACTGTACATCCGTTCACCCGAACCTGAAAAGTTCCATTTTTCAATTTCCGCATAGACATGCACATTTTGAGCGTTTTTCTTTGACCTCACCGCGCTTTTCGGCTCTAATAGAACTGATAAGACGAGTGGTTTTTCGTTTTTCTCGCTTCACTTGAACTGACACAACGAATTGGGGGAAGCGTCTGGTGATGAGATGTCTAGTGAAAAAATTGGTGGCGGGGAGAACGGTTTTGCATTGATTCATTGGTCGGTGCTTATCAAAAGATCAGTTTTCTATTCCGAAACTTGCCGAGGATCCTTATCTATCAATGGACAATTTTGGTGGAAAAAAAGTTATCATCGAGATGAAGGATGATGGTGACAAACTACCGTATCAAAACACAACTACTAGAAATGAAAACTATAGGCTGGTCTGAATGTGCAATGATGAGATTGCCTTGAGCTAAGAGCAAAAAGTGAAAACTAGATGAAATCCTCTGTTCTCGACACATACCCGCCGGTTACTAACTGGCATGTTCCTTCTTCCAGACAGTATCACCCGACAAAAAAGTGCACGAATGTTATCACCAACACCGCTTTTCGCAATGTAAGTTCTAGTGATAAAACGCTTCATGACAAGGTTTTCGTAGAAAACCAAAAACTTATGGGCAATGAAATCGACGGCGATGAAATGAGATAACAACTTGGGACGGTGGGAGGGAAAAATTAAAAATTGAGTAAAAGGAGCTTGTTTGTGCTCATTTTTGACTGTTTGCTCTTCCTTTCACTGTATAGGTTGTTATTGGACAGTGGAACCATGTTTTCCAACTCAAACCCCTCTAATCGATGAAACCCACTGCTAGTCTTTTTTGTTTCTGTTGGAAAGCCCCCCGAGTTCTTATCAGTTTTTCTGTTTTGTGCATTTCTGTAGTCAGGCTTTTTCAGGCGAATGAAAACAAGTATGAACAACAGTTTGGATACAACTTACTTCTCAACGTCACCTTTTTCTTCTACTTCAAGCTCTGAGACTAGGGGTAAGGCTGATTCCAAGTACCAATGTAAGCTGGTTTTTCAGAGAGTATGATGAACACCCCTATACCATACACTGATGAATCCAACCTTCAAAACTTCTCCCAATTCTCCGAAAATCCTGAAGAGACAACAACACAAGGCAACTTCTGGCAAGGTCAGTTGAAGAAGCTTAGTCTGCAAAATCCCTCCGGTGTACCCCTCTATATGTATTCCTACTGACCAATTCATTTCCATCTTCCTTCCACTGGTGAGAAGGAACGGAAAAAAACAAGTTATCAGTTAGTCGTCCCCCTTGTTATCATAACAATATACTTGGCAGAGGAGATTCGGGTGATGGATCGGTTTCGAAATTGAGAAATTGAGAAATAAATTAGGGTGAGAACATTTTATGGCTGATTTGGGGGAAGAGAAGATAGATAAGGTTTGTATCTCTCATTGAACATGTTAGTTTTAGATTGACACCTGCATCTAGTGGTTCTCGTCCCTTTTTGCACACTTTTTGTATTTCATCTCATTTTTTTCAATTTTCCAATTTCTGCTGACTCAAAATTGAAAAAGCTACAAAACCATTGGTTGGGAAGACAATTTGAAACAGAAAAAGAAAAAAAATTGTAAAAATTGTAAAAATGCCAAGAATTTGCTTTACTTTCCGTTTCATTATGATTGTTTTTCTGTCTTTCCCCGGTTTTCTTTTTTCCCACAGCTCTCCTTCGATCCTTTTCTCTTACTTTCTCTTTTTTATCATATCACAAAGTTTTTCTCACATTCTCGAAGGTCGCTTCACGCCTAGTGAACCTCAGACAAAGTTTGTAACAAATGGACTTTCTGCAAAGTTTCTCGCGCACGTTTTGGCGGCCTGTTTCACGGTCATTTTCAAACAATCCTCTCTTTCTACAGTGTCTTGTCAGGTCGAGTCGGTCGGCCCTATCTTCTGCCTCAATCACAACTTAATCATTATCGAATGCGATTGTTGCGGCCAAACGGCCCGGGAAGAATGTCGCGGAGACGCCGACTTCTCCGAACAATTTGTAACCCGTTGCGACGGCGACCAGAACGTTACTGTGGCGGGTGGCCCTCCGGGAAGAGAGGAGAGGGAGGAGGCGGCCTCCTCCGGATATCAACTGATATTTTCTGTTGTGGAGAGGGGGGAGAGATAGGGGAACAATCGTCTTCATCACTTTCTCCCTCATCTTCCCGAATCTGTCGACCCCCCGCTCTTGCCACAGTTTGCATTGACAGTACAGCAAGAATCCAGATCCAGAACCTGAAAATGAAGATCCTGAGTCTTGGAGTCCCACGGGAACCAACCGTTTCGGAACCTTTGACTTGATAAGCTTTGGGGGAATCCCCGCCACGCCACAATCTTATCATCCATATCATTTCTCTTGCCCCTCTAACCTGATAACAATGTGTTGGTTATCAAATTTCCACATGGTTTGATTAGGATCTAGCTAATCTGTTCTGTCTTCCGAAGAGCGATACAGTAACCAAAGTGGCAACATACCTGCCTGCTATAAAGTTAATGATCGGAAGAGAAGGTGTCTCTCCAGCAAACTTTGACAAAAAAAAAAGAGACATATTCTTTCTGCCCCCGTCCGTCTTCCCCCATTCGCCTGGTCAACTGTTAACTTCTAACATTCAGTCCCTGGCCCGCAACAATCAGTTCCCTGGGTCTCCACCGTCTATCTCCATCATTCTCGATTCTTAACCCAAACGGAGAAGGGAAAGGGCGGCGCGAGACAAGTTGCGGCCACTTGTATATACCGTAGTATTACTGCGAATCACAAGACAATTGTGTCTACTTCAACTGGACCGTCCACTTGTGCCCTCTTTTTGATCCGAGCCAACTCATCCTTGTTTTCCAGCTCCAATCCTTTTCTTATTTACCATTTCCCTTCCCAACTTTCCTTCCAGGGTCACGGCTGTGAGATGCCAAATGCCAAATAAAATGTGTCACAATGTACACATGCTCTTCCTCCTTTTCTCCTTCTCCTTTCCCATTCCAGAACAAACTTTTCCAACTCTTTTGAACTTTTTCCTGTCATACTCATACCCAGAATAAATTTTCACCCTACCTAGAAGTTTGCCAAAAAAAAACTTGCCATCCTGTCTTTTACGTGTTGCTTTTTTCCGGCACAATAGACGTGTTAGTGTTGGCACAGCCATTTCAACCATTTCAACCACCGTTTTACGAGTATGCATAGTCACTCTCGCAGCTTCGCGCCCCTATTTGTATATTTCGTGTTGCATTGTGAAAACTTTTCCTCTTCCTAACTTTTTTCGCTAGAATACTGTCTTCCAGGCTCCCCTTCATCCGAATACCATCTTTACCCCAACCCGGCGGCTCTACCACAAGAGCCACAAACTCGCCTGCCGGCAATTTCACATTTCATGAAGGATTCTCAACTGACCGCTAAACCAATTGCATATTACTGTGAGTAAGGTGTTCCACTCCTTGTAGACACCCGGTTTTACAGCCGAAGGAAGTCCAACCATGAACGATTACCGGGTGGAAAAGGTGACAAACAGCCTGATTGATCCATATGTTCATATTGACCAGCCGACATACGCGGATTTCACTAACGCGTGAGTTCAAGTTACAAGTTACAGTTACAGTGACAGTGATAGTGATAGTGATAACTGATAAGGTTGAAGTTAAAAAGATACAACGTTGACCTGAACATTGTTCTTTCTCTTTTCCCTTTCCTAATCAACCACCCTCCCCCCAAGGGGGCGCTTCCGTTACTCTCTATCTCTTATTTGGCGACGATTTCTTGCATTGCATTATCAAGGTCATTCGAATTATGACTATCATCAATCATTAGGACCGCAAAAAGAAAAGACAACGAATCTGCCCCCTTGCCGCTCTCTCTTCCTATTCGCCGCTATCAAACTTTATCGACACACTATCAATCTTAACTACTTATGAACATGAATTCGTTCATCCGGCTTTCCAGGCAAGTGCT
Organism: Caenorhabditis becei; assembly: GCA_900536315.3. Taxonomy (NCBI): domain Eukaryota; kingdom Metazoa; phylum Nematoda; class Chromadorea; order Rhabditida; family Rhabditidae; genus Caenorhabditis; species Caenorhabditis becei. The sequence continues at coordinate 413,893 of LR539211.1, forward strand.
CAGCAACCATCAGCAGGAAATGCTGCAGATGAACTTCTCAACCCCTCTTGCCACTAGTTATTCTCAAGTGGCACAGACCCCACAAGTCCCCTTCAGCATTTTTGAACTGGTAAGTTAAGTTCCCAGCACCTTTATACATATTTTCTCATCTAGAACTTGACAAGCTTCCCAAACTTCAACGCCGCCTGCGAGACCCCTCTTCCACTTCTCAACACTTCTCCAGCACACACCTACACCATGCCAAACTTCACACCACCACCACAAGATCCACTGGTCGTAGAGCCGAAGCCGATGAAAAAGAGAATGGTAGTGCGCATGTAGAAGGGGTTCATCTATCAAATCCCAACTTTCAGGCCGTCCAATGTCACCAGAATTCGGTATGCTCCAACTGCAAAACACGTGAGACGACGTTGTGGCGACGAAACGGGGAAGGCGGTGTGGAGTGCAAGTAAGTGACAAGGCCGTCATGTGATCATGATGAATCTCATCGATTTCCAGCGCTTGCAACCTCTACTTCCGAAAGAACCAGCGAAAGCGACCACTTTCCCTGCGAAAGGACGGAATCATGAAGAGGAACCGTCGCCCTAGAAACGAATCTCCCAACACGGCCATCAGAAACGCTCATAACCGACACGGACACGCAACTGCTTGTTGAAACACCAACTTCTCTCAATTTTTCCATGTACACATAACACATAACTTCTCGGAACGTCATTCAACCAAAAAATCACCACAGACCCACGACTTTTCCCCCATTTTTTTGTAATGTAGTTTGTAGAGCATCTTGCCAATTTTTATCACATTAAATTTGTCAAAGACCCATCAAGAAAGTAGAAAATCCATTGCCATGACTTTTGATAGCGTGGAAAGATTCGAAAAATCCAATTATCCATTTACACCTTCTAACCATCCTGAATGTTTTGATCTACTGGTACCAAAGCACCAATGTTACCATGAACTAGCGTATTTTTGCTTATTCACTCAAATCATCATAATTATTAGGCATAACATTTATGTTACTTGACTTGGATGATAAACTATGACAATGAAGGCAACACTTTTTTTTCAGGTACCGTAATCCTTGATTTTTGAACACTTGACCTGACCAATGAAGACACACAAGTTATCAGGTGATTAGTGTGTTCATGACCCTGTTTAGTGATCGATTGATAGATATAGTGCAAAGTGACAAAAAAGAGTTTCGTGGAAATTGTTTGATCGGAACAAAACCGTGCGACGAATCGGCTACTCAACAAAACATAAATCATCCGGCGCCGCCAGCATGTCCTGCTTTTCTTTTCCGAGCGGCGTTTATCAGTGTGGATGTGTTGATGTGGAATGCGTTTCATTGTGATTGTGATATTTGATCCCGTGGTTGAAGGGGATTTGATATGACAAGAAAGGGGGAAGGGAAGGGCAAAAAAATGACTGATTTGATAGTGCATGAGAACTTCTTATCATATCACGTCAGAGGGATTTGATTTTCTGAACAAAGTTTCTCTGAGCAATGATCAATCTGAAAGGTTTCTTGACTTCAGCTGAATTTCATGAGACCTACAATGCTACCCAAACATAATTGCTACCACAATTGCTCAATGAAGCTTCAAGACTGAAAATCAGGTTGTTATGTGTAAAGCAAGCTTCTGGAACGTTACCGGAACAATTTTGCTTTGTGATTACTCGAATTCCGTCATCGGCTGCTTCTTGAGGTGTCAATTAAAAGACAGTTAGCTATGTTACTTTTCTTATCATTATTTTCCTATTCTATTTGCGACAAGACACCATAAAATGACAACAGAGCAGAAAGTAATATGATGTAGTTGTGTCTATTCCTAGTCTTTGCAATTTCCGGGAATCATAGCTAAAATTTGAGCTTTTACATAGCACTTCTAAATAGTGCATCATAATCACAAACTCCACTTCCTCAGTGACTAACTGAAATCCTTGTACTTTCTTTCTTTCTGAGATGAGATATCTGCACGTAATCTTCTCTGCACTTTTATCTTGAGAAAAGTCCATTTTCCCACATCAACTCTGCTCAGATTGGCAGTGCCAGCCAGCACCCGTAACTAATCTGCCTGCACTCTTCGTGTCCTAACAATTACGTTTCTTTGCTCCTTTTCACACGTTTTTCATTCGGGAGAGTGGTGGTGTGAGCCGACGTTTTTTCTTTCAATACTCCCTCTTGGCAATTTCTCAAGTCTTGACACATTTCGAAGCAAATAGCAAAGCTTTCGAGGGCTCGAGGGATAATTTGATTTTCTTGGAAAATAGAAGATAATGTTAACATGAGTTCATACACATATGTTTAGAATGTTTCGCAATATGCACCAAGTTTGCGTCATTTTTTTGGGCAGAGTCTATTGTCTTTGTATATGCATATTTTCAACTAAAACCAAAAGTGTGCAGTGATGACTCAATTTTCACGTGACGTAGGGTCAGAAAAAAACCGACAGAAAGAAATGCACAAAAACAGGGGAAAAAGTCTACTGACTACTACGAGGAGCCAGTTATGAAATAATGTGCACTTCCGAAACATGTTGCAACAAAACTTATGTTCTATAAAGTCAGAAAGCATCAAAAAGGATCGTTTTCACTGTTTCCAGTGAAGTATTCGCATTCTATATTCCATTAGCACCATGTTACGCCGCGTAAAGTACAATTCCGTTCCTGACACCTCCCCCTTCCCCTCTTCCCATATGGCAGATGTTTCATTGCCAAATCCCTTCCAATCTGCTTTCTCATCTCTCCCATTGCACCCAAATGCATCTAGACATAAATTCCGGCTTCTCTCCACAAGGCTTCCTATATCGCGGCACCTTGGGGGTTTCATTGCAAAGAGTGACCTGGAGAAAGGAAATTTGTGTAACAAATTGTAACAGCCAGTGCGGCACACTAATCCTGATCGGCCTTGTCCACTTTTCACATTGTTTTTCACCCATCGCACTTCTCAGTTTCGTTCCTTCTTTCTCGTAGTCAAAATGACCCGGTCGGTGAGCCTCAAACAATAGAGGGGTGGCTTCTTGTGTACACATCCTTTGTGCAATAGTTCGGACAGAAATACGAAATTTGTTGCGAAAAGTAAGAAGGTGCTGATTTACTCATTTACCAGCTTTCTCCCACTTTTACAAGTTTGCGAAGTGAAAAGTGAAGAATTCAAAAATTGATGTATATGAACAGTAAGTTTTCAATTGTTCCCTTGTTTAGAACATGTGAAATCCATAATCCTAAATCCATTCCTTCACATTACATCTCTATCTTGTCCTTTCCTCTTCTCCCAAATGCAAACATACTCATATGCAAATGCACCCATTGCTCTGTCCACTCGCACTCGGAAACGACCTCGCTGCCCGTACAACTGGCCGGCAGACGGATGAAACCTAACCAACCATTTCATCCGTACAGTTGGACAGGTGGTAGGCAGCTGGGAAAGGTTCGAAGATTTGCTTTTCCTCTTGCCTTTAAACCCAAGTCAAAGCGCATTTGTTCAGTCTTTATGTTGTTTTTCTGTTTTTTTGTGAGAACGTGATGTCTATCTTCCTCTTCTCCAGTTTTCAACTTTTTCCTCATGGGACTCGATGTTTTCTGGAAAAAAATCTCGCTTGAAGCAAGAGCAAAAACTTCTTTGATTTCAAAAGAAACAGAAATCAAATGAAATCGAATGAAAGTGAAATATGACCCAATGGAATGAAATTGCACCGCTGTGAGCACTCTTTTTCTCTCATTTTTCTTTTTTTTCCATTTTTCCCCTTGTCAGCAAGAACAGGAAACCGAGAGTTTGAAAAACGAAGAGAGGCGAAAAAAAATTTGCTTCACGTCGGTTTTTCCTCACCCACCCACCGGTCGGAATGTCTTTTCTCCCAACTCCCTCTCCGCCGCACTATAGACTCGGCCCGCTTTATCTCTCTCTCTATGTGTGTGTGTCATCACGGCGTGGTACGTTTGCGAGCGCGGCCGCGTCGCGGCTTTCACTGCCTCGTTTCTATGTTTTTTTTCGGGGGGCTTGACATGGGGTGCTACATAATTTGACGTCAAAGTCCATAGGGACTAGGTTTTATTTTCAATTATTTTTTGCTGTCAGATGGTTTGTTTTGACAGAAAAAAAAAACATTTTTTTTATTTTTCTAATTTTTTATTGCGTTTAGTTTTTGTTTTGATGAACCAAAATTCAAAATCCTGATTTTTTTCCTTATACTATCCTTTCTAACAACATGTTCCTCAAAACATGTACGGTTCCTTGTTTTTTACAGAGGAAGCCTTCTCTCGTCAATAAAACAGGCCGGAGAAGCCTGTTTTCCAAGTGTGTAACCCCCCAAAAAACGTTTTTCACTAACTCGATCGCTGCATGTAAGGTTGGTGAAATTCTCGTTTGAAAAAAAAACAAAAAAACACCCAAAAACTATAAACTTGCAAAATACCCGGTTATAGTGACCACAAGCCTTATTCCCTACTGTTTGAGCCGGTTATGCAGACGTGGCAACTTCTGGATCGTGCTCAATGTATGTTTCCATTTGTGTAGTAGTTGTAGATCGATACCTCATGAGTACTTTGACACTTCTTATCAGCTGTAGTCACATTTTACATGATTTATCAATTTCAATTTCCATTTGCGAAAATTTCACTAGATTTGCAATTCCTTCTTATCAAAAATCATTGGAAAGGAGGGAATTCGATGTAATCGGTCAGTGTACTGACCTATATTTCATTCCGTAAAAAGTTATCAGTCCTCAATGTGTCTTGCCGCTAGTCGACATGCTCTGCACTATGTACATTCATTTCCAATTTCAATTTCCTATAGAATTTGAAATGTGTGTCTCCCTCTCTCAACTTTTCACGCATGAATTTAGTCCAAGCTAGTTAGCGGGGCCAGATTTCTGGCTTATGACTATACAGCTTCCCACCTCCTGTTCCAACTGGCCAAGGGGTCATAAAACTGCATTCACATTACATTTCCCTGCTTCTCCTAATGCCATTCGACTCTGTCCTCCAGCTGTCTTCTCCTTTTCCTTTTCCTATTCGGTTTCAATATCCAGTATTCCGCTTTTTTTCCCAATCCGGATAAAATGAGTCGGATATCAGTGCCGAGATCAATCACTTTACACTTTTTGTATAATCTTACACAATCTCTTTGAACTAACCGCGGGATTCCATTCTCTCATCTTCTTCCTTTCCCTCATCCCTTTTGTTGCCACTTCCAAGTTCAAAAAACCTTTTTTTTTTCAAATTCAAGTCAAGTCACCTCTAACAAAAAAGTGAAAACTTAGACAACCTTGAGTTTGAAACCCGCCAAAGCTCCTCCTCTTGCATGTCCAACTACTCTTCATGTCTTTCCGCTTCTTCTCCCTTTCCACCCGCAAATCCCTAAATTTCAGAGTGCTGGTTCAACAAAACTGGCATATGAGACGGCGTAGCTGACAACGAGTTAACCCCCTCTCTCATACACGGTTCTTCCCCCCAACTACCAACTATCTATTTTCCCAACTGCTACTACTAGTTCGAAGGACACCTACACTTCGGTCGGCGCAGTTGGCGCTTTTTTACCCTACCCAGCAAAATCGAAAAGGACCGCAGACGGCTTCACTGATACGAATCGCCTCGCACTTTCTCTCATTGTCTCACTGACCCAACCCAGCGCTTTCAACCCAATACCTCTGGCTTCTGCTCAACATGGCAGCCGAACTTAACTCCAGCGACTCCTCGCCAAGCACCCCAACTGGCAAGTTTTTGGTTTTCTTGGTTTTTACTAACTTGCTCAAATCCGATCCCCTAGCCAACCCGACCCCCCGTCTTTCTTCTCACTACCGTTTGTTTGATTTTGGTGTGTCCGACGGGTCACATACTATAGAGTAGGCATATAGAGCGGCGAGAGATAGTTGGATAGCAAGAGGCGCAGAGAAGACAAGTGTGTCTCTTCCGAAGAAGGTAGTACAGTCTGTCACTGGCCGATTTCCTACGTCTCTGCCCACACAGCCTCCAAGGCCTTGCGCGGTCCAATTTCCTCCTCTTCTCCTCAATTTCCCAGCGCTACACAGTGTGTCTGTTTCACTAAATTCTACGGATTCGTCCGGTATCTCTCTCTCGCTGACTTGGTCTTTTGTCTGTGCTACCAGCCGGAACTGAGACCTTTCTAACTTTCCGATTGTATTCAACTATTATATATAAATCTATATATATATGCATATACATTATATCAATCAATATCTAACCAAAGTCTTCATCTTGCTGTTTTTCAGAGGCTTCCAACGCCTCAAGCGACCAAATGTCTGGCGGGCCGCAATACTTGCAAGGAGTCATGAATTCTACGCTTCCACCAAACCAACAACCAACCCAGCAACAACCTATCCAACAACCCCAGCAACAAACTCCACCAAACGGGTCGCCATCGTCCTTTTTGCAAAATGGACCTCCGGTCACCTCGCAAATCGTGACAACTACCGGAGCACCGCAACCTTTATCGGCCCAAGCGGCTGCTTCCTCGGCGCTTCAGACCGATCTAGAGGTGAGTGACTTGATCTAGCGATAGATAAACATATTCATTTGCTTCGTGTGTCCGCGGCAAATAATAATCTCATATGACACATTTATCTGATCTGACATTAAATCGATCGGATAGACTACTTGATAACTTCATAAACTAATTCTAACTAATTGCAGGAGATCTTCAATGTGACTCAACCGCAATCTTTCGGAGACGGCCCACAACGTCAAGCTGGAAGTCTGGCTCCAGGAGCACCAATCGGGAGCACTGGAGTGTCTATTGGAGAGCCGTCAAACACTATTGGAGGACAACTCCCTGGAGCAACAGGACAAATCGGAGCTCCAGGAGGTCAATCCGGCCTGCAATTCCAATGCCCACGCCGGCCGAACCATGGAGTTGAAGGACGTGCTATCCTTCTCCGTGCCAACCATTTCGCCGTGAGAATCCCGGGAGGAACCATTCAACACTACCAAGTTGATGTCTCCCCTGACAAGTGCCCAAGACGTGTCAACCGAGAGATTATCAGCTGTCTCATCATGTCCTTCTCCAAGTACTTCAACAACATTCGTCCAGTGTACGATGGAAAGCGTAACATGTACACCCGGGAGCCACTGCCAATCGGAAGAGAACGCATGGACTTTGACGTCACCCTGCCAGGAGATTCCGCTGTTGAGAGACAGTTCTCCGTCTCTTTGAAGTGGGTTGGCCAAGTGTCCCTTTCGACTTTGGAAGATGCCATGGAAGGAAGAGTCCGTCAAGTCCCATTCGAGGCTGTTCAAGCTATGGATGTCATCCTCCGCCATCTGCCCAGCTTGAAGTACACCCCAGTTGGAAGATCCTTCTTCTCTCCCCCAGTCCTCACCCCTGGAGGAGTCATTCCAGGAGTCCCTGGAGCAGGATCCCAAGGTTCTGGATCTATCTCCGGTGGATCCCACTCTGCGGGACAATACCATGCTGAGAGCAAACTTGGAGGAGGTCGCGAAGTCTGGTTCGGATTCCATCAATCTGTCCGTCCATCCCAGTGGAAAATGATGCTCAACATCGACGTCTCGGCCACCGCTTTCTACCGCTCTATGCCAGTCATTGAATTCATTGCCGAGGTCCTCGAGCTTCCAGTTCAAGCTCTCGCTGAGCGACGTGCTCTCTCCGATGCTCAACGTGTCAAGTTCACCAAGGAGATTCGTGGATTGAAGATCGAGATCACTCACTGCGGACAAATGCGCAGAAAGTACCGTGTCTGCAATGTGACCCGTCGTCCAGCTCAAACCCAAACGTTCCCACTCCAACTGGAAACCGGTCAAACCATCGAGTGCACTGTCGCCAAGTACTTCTATGACAAGTACAGAATCCAGCTGAAATACCCGCACTTGCCATGCCTCCAGGTACATTAACACTGTTTTTTAAAAACTCAATCTTACTTTACTTGTTTCCAGGTCGGTCAGGAGCAGAAGCACACCTACTTGCCTCCAGAGGTGTGCAACATTGTCCCAGGACAACGTTGCATCAAGAAGCTCACCGATGTGCAGACTTCCACCATGATCAAGGCCACCGCTCGTTCCGCTCCGGAACGCGAGCGTGAGATCAGCAACTTGGTCCGTAAGGCTGAGTTCTCCGCGGATCCATTCGCTCACGAGTTCGGAATCACCATTAACCCAGCAATGACTGAAGTCAAGGGACGTGTCCTCTCTGCTCCAAAACTTCTTTACGGAGGACGCACTCGTGCCACCGCTCTTCCAAACCAAGGAGTCTGGGACATGCGCGGAAAGCAATTCCACACCGGAATCGACGTCCGTGTCTGGGCAATTGCTTGTTTCGCTCAACAACAACATGTCAAGGAGAACGATCTGCGCATGTTCACCAACCAGCTTCAGCGCATCTCTAACGACGCCGGTATGCCAATCGTCGGAAACCCGTGCTTCTGCAAATATGCCGTCGGAGTCGAGCAGGTCGAGCCAATGTTCAAGTACCTCAAGCAAAGCTACTCCGGAATCCAATTAGTTGTTGTGGTGCTGCCAGGAAAAACTCCAGTTTACGCTGAAGTTAAGAGAGTCGGAGATACCGTTCTCGGAATTGCCACCCAGTGTGTGCAAGCCAAGAATGCTATCCGCACTACTCCCCAGACCCTCTCCAACTTGTGCCTGAAGATGAACGTCAAGCTCGGAGGAGTCAACAGCATCCTTCTGCCAAATGTCCGTCCACGTATCTTCAACGAGCCGGTCATCTTCTTCGGCTGTGACATCACTCACCCACCAGCCGGAGACTCCCGCAAGCCATCCATCGCTGCTGTCGTTGGATCCATGGATGCTCACCCATCCAGATACGCCGCAACAGTTCGTGTCCAGCAACATCGTCAGGAAATCATCTCGGATCTGACCTACATGGTCCGCGAGCTGCTTGTCCAGTTCTACCGTAACACTCGCTTCAAGCCAGCCAGAATCGTGGTCTACCGTGATGGAGTGTCCGAGGGACAGTTCTTCAACGTGCTCCAATACGAGCTCCGTGCCATCCGTGAAGCTTGCATGATGCTCGAGCGTGGATACCAGCCAGGAATCACTTTCATCGCTGTCCAGAAGCGTCACCACACCCGTCTCTTCGCTGTCGACAAGAAGGATCAGGTCGGCAAGGCTTACAACATCCCACCAGGAACCACTGTGGATGTCGGCATCACTCACCCAACCGAGTTCGACTTCTACCTCTGCTCCCATGCCGGAATCCAAGGAACATCCCGTCCATCTCACTACCATGTCCTCTGGGATGACAACAACTTGACCGCCGATGAGCTGCAGCAACTGACCTACCAAATGTGCCACACCTACGTCAGATGCACCCGCTCTGTGTCTATCCCGGCGCCAGCCTACTACGCTCATCTTGTCGCCTTCCGTGCCCGCTACCACTTGGTCGACCGTGAGCATGACTCTGGAGAAGGCTCCCAACCATCTGGAACTTCTGAAGACACCACTCTTTCCAATATGGCTAGAGCTGTTCAAGTAAGCAATTGCTTCATGAGATATTTTCTAAAGTTTTGTGTTTTCAGGTACATCCAGATGCCAACAACGTTATGTACTTCGCTTAAACTAGGAATTGCTGCCAGAAACCAGAATCCACTACTTCTAATGTCATGGGTTTGGATGAATGTACAAAAGAGGAGCGAAGTTGGTGTTGGTTCCACTATAGGGCAGTTTGTTGCCTCCTGACAGGTAAGAACCTGTAACTCATGAGAAATGTCTTATTTCAACTTGCGTTTCAGGCTGACAGTCTCCCGTATAGCAGAGTGTCTTGGCCAGGCAATGTCACGACAACAGGCGACCCTTCAGTGTACCTGACTAGGTGTCCCAACCTAGTACTCCGATTTCACAACACTTGCGTTCATTTCATCCGATCACCCAACAAAGGAGCTTTGGATTTCTTGTCCTTATTGTTATTGTTACCCTGACATGCTTCAATTCCCATAACGTGTTTCCCATTTTAGTAGCCTTTCCTACCTCCTCAACCTTGCTTTCTAATGGCATTTTTTTCCCAATCCCATTTCATATTGTTTCAAATCTCACTTCTTCCCATATGGTAGCCACAACAGCTTCAGTCAAATATCTCACTCTTTGGCTTTCCCCCCTACAGTGTCTTGCAATGCAACTCTTTTTGTGTTGTCTTTCCCATCTTATTCTTGCACACCATCCATCTCCGAACTGGTCATTTCAAGCAATCACCAACTCACCCCCTTCTGATCAATCAACCGGCTTTCATGTCTCCCATTCAAAACGGGCTTGATACCTGAGAGATTCCATCGCTACAGTAGTCGCCCTCCTGACCTGCATCAGTTCCAGCTTTCCTCCGAACACCTGGGAAGCCAGTTAACCACATTTTTACGCAATATTTATCACTTCAATCTGTCATCTTTCAAGGCTTCATTACTCCCATACAGTTCCGATTTCTTTGTCATCAAAAAAAGTATATCTTGTCGATCGAAGAGCATCATTTTCCATTCTTTCTGATTTTTTTTCTCACTTTTCTGTCATCGCCCCCATCAATGCGTTATTCCCCAACTTTTCAATGTTTCCCAATGCCTGTTAGTCTCTCCCCAACTTTCAAAAAATCTCTAAAAACCTCCATCTTCTCCCTCGCAAGCTGCCGTCCCAAAAACACTCAATCACCTCGAATCTTGTGTGTCTTACCTTGCAACCGATTCTTTCAAAACTCTGTTTCACTTTCAATTGTTTCGAATTTGTTTGTTGTTAATTCACACACTTCATTTGCGAGTGTGTGACATGTTTTTACTGCAAATGAAGTCTGGAGGAACCAAAAAATCTGTGTTATTCGCTGAACTTTTCAGATTTTCAAAAATTGCTGTCACATAAGCCGCTCTTGAGTGACTAACCAGTTTTCATCACAATTTCCCAACTCAAACAGTTTACTTTTTGAATAACAAGCACAAACATAGTCAAGTCACACAATTTGGTTCAATGCTCGTACCTATGCCAATCCTCTCTAGACAAACTTACTCATTCTTGGCGGCGGTGGCTCGAACCTACTATTTGTAACATTCGCAAGTGCCGCGAGGGTCTACAAATAGCAGAAATGTTTGAGGAGGCTTAGAATAGAAAATGCGGCCTGCCGGGTTACCAAGGGCAACTAAAAATGCATTTTTCTTTTTCCCCTCTGCTCATTTTCCCGTCTAGGGTGAACATGTTTGGTTATTTCAAATTTTTGATTTCCTATTTCCTATTATTTCCCACTCCCCTCAAGCTGCGTCAATAACAAGCAAAACTGTTTTCTGTCTATAAGCAAACACTTTCCTTCCGCATTATGACCACCAAATTTGGTTGTGAAAGAGTATTTCGCAATAGGCGCGGGATAATGGAGGCCCCCTGACGACGTCGTGTTTGTGAGGAAGAGAACGTCATTATGACTGCTGGTCAGCAGGTAGGAACTGGGAGAAGTGGAGAGAGAAGTATAATGTATACACTTGAAGCTTGTGGGGGTAGGTTGGGGAAAATTATTGGTCAGAAGTGACATTAGATTGTATAGAGCAAGAGAAATTAGAAAATTAGGTTCAAAATTCACAAAAAACCATTTTGTCACGACTTAAAAAATTTTTATCCGATTTTCATACCTTTTTTGTCATAATTTCCCTTTTCCCTTTCTATCCTACTATTCCCTCTCCCATCCCGTCACTTCCAACCCTGATGATTGTGGTAAACTACAAATGACTCATCCCAAAAACCGCACACATTTCTCTCCGACCCAGGAAAACGAAAAATGACACACACTCCACCGTCAAAAGAGACATTCCCCCTTTTCCTCTCGCAGTACCAAAGTCAATGTCAACACCATAGATTCGCACCCCCCATCCGAGAGCCATGTGTATACAGTACAGTTCTTTTACTTTCACCCCCCTCTCATTTCTCTGATCACATTGATTTTGGCTTGGGGCAAGGTAGTTCGGTTAGTTTTGTTTGAACTAAAACTAACTTTCCTTAAAATTTCTCTTTTTACCTTTTTCTTCAAATCATCTGGTCTGGCATGCATGATTCATATGCCTATTTCACAACCGTATCACTTTCATTATCAAAAGTTTTGTCAACTTCTTATCTAACTGTGTATATTTATATATTTATACACTTTGAGCACCCTCTTTACATAAAATCGTGCACACCATTCTTCCATGAAAACCGCAAACCGGTTTTCCTGTTTTTCCGCGAAAACGAAACAATAAAACGCATATGCAAAACCACCCACACAGTGCATTTTTATCGTTCCGTCCGTTGTATGCAACATTTCTCTATGACCCCCCAAACGCCCAAAAAATTTAAAAAAAAAAAACGAAAAAAGTAGAAAAAGCATTCATTCCTCTTCGATTTTACTTTATTTTCCACTTTCCTATCGAGTTACAACATAGAATTTCTGGGTGCGTTTGGAATGTCATATTGACCTTCCTCTCACCCCTCTTTCTCTTACCTTTCCGTATCCGGACACTATACAAATTTTCAACCTTTCAAATATGGCATTTCAGCGCAATTCCTACGGTAATATGAGGGATCGATTGAACGAGTTTCAGGTTAGTTTTAACTTTCAAAAAAGTCTCGTAAATTTGGGAAATTGAAAAAAAATGTATAGACGAAAAAATGTCAGAAAACTTTTTTTATGTGTAAAAAATTTTTTTTCTAATTTGGGATTTTTCAAATGAAAATTAGACATTTTAGCAATCTTTTGTCATTGCAAGTCACTAAAAAAAATATAGTCAATTTCAAAAAAAAAAATTTTCAAAAATTGTTTTGACTCATTCGGATTATGCTTTCGGCTTATGATTTTGACCAAACCGATGACACACTGACCCAAATCCTTATTTCCTATTTCATATTCCCTGTATACACATTCACATCATTTTTTTTCAAATGGGCACATTTCAGAGCCGCGTCACCGACAGATTCGACGAAGTTGAACTCTCGCCGGCGCGACCACCATCGGCTGCCGAGTATGTTGACCGACGATTGGAGGTAATCGCTTTTGCGGCAAACTCTAACAAATACACGCCGTTTTTAAGGAAGTCCGCAACGCGATTCTCAGTGTTCGAGGCGAAATTGAAAAACTGCGCAGAGATCAACAACATATTCTAGCACTTACTGTTGCGGATCCAAGGGATAAGGTAAACTTTATTATCTGTCAGTATAAACTGTATTCCTTTTTCAGAACATCCTTGAAAACCAAATCGGAACAATCCGCCGTCGTACTGGTGATCTTCGAAAGTTGGTCCGTCAAGCTGAAGATGACTTTTTGGAATTCACTAAACGTAAGCTATAGTCTAGGATTTTGGGTTTTGAAATTTGATCCAGGTTTTCTATTTTTGTGAGGGGAAGTAGAATTCGGAGCTTGGCCAAAATAGAAACAAAAAAACATATTGGTAGTTGACATGGAGAACTCAAAGTTAACAATCAGTAAGCCTTACAGTTGTGAATTCATTTCAGAATCCCACTCAACGACTGAAAAACGAATCCGTCAAAACCAGCTGGAACTACTCAAAGACAACATGAACAAGCTAATCAACTTGTTCAACGACACTCATCAAGACTATAAATCAAGAGTTTCCGTTCGTGTTCGTCGGCAGTTACAGACTGTCGGACAGGACTTGTCTGATGAGGATATTAATCGAATCATTGAGAACAGCGGCTCAGAGCAGGTTAGTAAATAAAGCATATCATTTTCTAATGCTTGACCGGTTTAGCTATTCTTCCGAGAAGTGAATCCATTGTCAGTATCCGGGCAGGCGGCTTATGAGGATGTGAAAAAGCGACACGGAGAGATTAAAGAATTGGAGAACAGCATTGCAATGTTAGAGGAGATCTTTGCGGATATGCAGCATCTTACGGAGTCACAGGTACAGATTACTGTAGCAACCTTCCTATAAGTTTTATTTCAGCGTGAAATGGTTGACAATATCGAGAACAACGTGGAGAACGGCCTGGAACAGGTCAAGCAGGGATCTCAAAATGTAAAAACCGCAGTGGAGTATAAGAAAAGTGCTATGAGGAAGAAGGTGAGCTAGAAAGCCAAACTCCCAATACCAGTTTTCTCTCAGATCTGTGTCGCTGCAATCCTCATTGTCATCGTTCTCATCCTTATCATCGTCGCCATCATTCTTGCAGTTGTTCTCTCTAGAAACAACAAAAACAACTAATCACTCAAACATAATTGCAACTCCTTGCCCTTATATCATTCGAGCCAAAAACGTCCCATTTTTCTGTTTCTTTGACTTGCCTTACTCGAAAATTGCGGATTTTGAGTTCTAAAATCCCTTAAGCTCACTTGGTCATACCTTCATATCCCATTACGAATGTAGATAGATTTCCTTTTTTTGGTCTTGGCGAAACACTCGGTTAGTACCACTTTTAGTGTCCCCCTCATCTCTTGTTCACTTTACATAATTCTCCTGGTTGTTTGAATGATGATATGCTATTGTACAGGTTCTCTTGTTTGGAAATTATAAAGATACATTTCTAATCTTCAGGATAGATGTGGTAAAAAGATAATGGTGTGAAAAAGTAGGTGAAATCCGTCCTTGAATATACGCGTCCCGACCCAATTATACAAGAAGTTATTATGGGAGAGAAGGAGAACTTCCGACGGAACAGTTGTAGTAGATAACAGTTTTCATTCTGGTTTTTGACCAGTCCGTTTTTTCATTCCCCCAATCTTCCACTTCCCAAGCCATACAATGCGTACAAGACAAAAACTATGAAAATTATCGGACGGCTATTCTTCATCCTTCTTATTCTTGTTCTCCTCTCCACTTTCGCCTTCTTCACATTCACCTCTGATGCGTTCTGGGAACTTTTTGAATATGAGGATGATGATGAACACTGTCTGAACTTGCCACCTAACAACTATGTCCATCCGGTGAGTAGGGGGGAAAACGTGATTCGTAGCGAGGAGCGAGGGGAGAGTTGATGTTTGTGAAATAGACGGCTGGGTCAATTGATGAGTAACAGTTGGTGAGCAAATGTTGAGGTTGGGTCGGCAACTTCATTGGTGATTGATTTTTCGGGAAAAATAGAGGGGGAAAGAGGGAAATAGAAGGCACAAATTGAAATGATATCTCTGGGACCACATGACACATGAAACAGTCAGGGGTACTAGGAAGATACCGAACTGAGAAGCTTCACTAGCAGAAACTCATTGAGACGTCTGAAACTTGTTCTCTGCAGGATCTCCATGTAGTATGAGGGTTCCATGTACATCAATCTCAATCTTGGCATCAATCTTGTAGTCAACAACAAATTTATTTTTTCTTCAGGTATTCCTTGCCAATGGCCCTCCAATTCAAGAAAAACCACGACCAGCTTACACCCCTTCTAGAACTTCTAAATCTGCGGACCTGTACTGTAACTTCAACAACAAAACTGTCATCATCGTGCATTCCCATGTGAACCATACCAAATTCCGAGATTATCAGAGAAGTGTTATCACTAAGAAATGGTTGGATCAGGTGAGCAACTTTTTGAATCGAGAGACACAAAATATGGTTTTCAGAATAATGCGGTGATGTACTTTGTAGTTGGAACCGAGACAGATTCTAATATAGATGATGAAATGGAAAAGTTTGGGGATGTGTGGCAAGTGGATATTTTGGAGAACTACCATAATATCACTTACAAGGTAGGTTCAAGCTATTTTTACCTCCAAGCATAGCATTTCTTGTCAGGCGATCTACTGGCTTCAACAACTAGGAAAATGTGACCACGGACCGAGACTTATAGTCAAAATAGATGACGATGTTCATACTGATCTAATCGGGTTGCAGTTTTTGATGAAAAGGTTTGCAAAAATGCTGCATGCAGTATAATTTGTTAGACTTATAGGTATTACACGCTAGAAGACTTCATAGCCTGTAGAGTGTTACCAAATGGTCAAGTTGTTCGGAATCCTGCTTCCAAATGGTATCTATCAAAGGAGGAGTACAAGTTCAACAACTTGGGCACTTATTGTCAAGGAATGGCTTATATAATTAGTGGGAACCTGCTGCCAGTTTTGGTTAAGAACATTGACAAGTACCAGGTTTTATGGGTCAGTACTTACACTTTTACCAATCAAAAACATTTTGAGCTAATTTCAGATGGATGACTGGTATGTGACAAGATCGCTAGTTGGAACTTACAAGATTAGCTATTACTCTTTGGACCAGCACATCTTGACACCAAATTCCGAATCTGAACTGAAGGAGAACCTCAAGAACACTCATAAGCAGAAATACCGCACTGTTTTTGGACATTTCAGAACTCCTCATAAGTTTGTTCAGTTCCCAGTACCACTTACCAGAAAAACCTTTCAGATTCCCAATGTACCGTCGGAAACGTGTCTGGGCCAATGTCACTGACGTCAATAACTCTTGCGACATCAAAAAAGCTTATAGGAGGAAGTATATCGCAACTTATTGAATTGTTTTTGAAAATGAAAGATTCATGACAAGAAAAGTTGAAAAAAAAGAGAAAAAAAAGAAAATATGACATAGAAAAATATATAAGTACAGTACATATGTTTTTCATTTTTCAATTGGCGCATGCATAGAATTTTTTGATTTTTTGATTTTTTAATTTTGAATTTTTTAAAATTAGTAGTATTTGTTCACCGGGAAGTGGTTATTCTGCCGTCTCCAATGTCTCCGTTGATGGTTCGGCGGCTCTGGAAAAAAATTTTTGTTTAGATTTTACAATTACATTACGCAATGTTTATTGAACTCACTCCTTTGCGTTTTCCTCCGGCGATGTCTCCGAGACTTGTTCAGATGTCTCTGTTACTTGTTCCACCTTCACTGAATCTTCCTTCTTCTTCTCCTCTGTTGCTTTTGCTCCATTCTCCGCTGCAAAAGCTCCAGAAGCTCCAGCAGCTTCGGCGGCTACCGGAGCACTTCCAGCAGCAGGTCTCTGATATCCATTGCCACTTGAGTACCCTCCTCTGTATCCACCACGGTACTGATAACCACCTCGTCCTCTTCCTCGATAACTTTGGTGTTGCGCACTTTGGTTCTGCATGCCGCGAATCCTATCAAAGTTGATAACAGCAGTCAGCGGAATCGGATAGGTGCTGGCATCCAGCCAAGTGTTGCGGAACTTGACATCTTGCTGGATTCTTGCTGGCTGAAGTCCAAATGGTCCTGGCAGAAGCGGCATTCTAGGTGGTACGGGAGGCATGCCGATCTGTTGATTTTGGAATGCGTTGATTGTTGCCAAGAGTTGCGGATCCATCATTTGCTGCGGCATGTAGGTTCCTGGCACTTGTTGCGGAGGAAGTGGCTGGTTTTGCGGCTTGAATCTTGGTTGGAAGTTCCTCTGGTTACTGTAGCCACCACGACCGCGTGGGTTGTTGCCACGGTAGTTGGATTGATGTTGATGTCCAGTGTGGTTCGGGTGCTGATTGAAATTCATCGGCTGAGGATGGTACTGCTGTTGCTGGTAGCCCTGTTGATGATTTGGCTGGTAATTTTGCTGGTGGTTGTATGGAGCACTTTGGTGTTGGTTTTGATTTTGATTTTGATTCTGATTCTGAAAAATTGAACTCATAAATTCATTGCCAACTTTCACACTCACCTCATATCGGTTCGAATAATTATTATCCCGTTTCGGTTGTCTATCCCGTTCTCCGTTTCCATTTTGGCGGTGTTGCCCGCCGACAGAATTACTTCCATTTTGATGATTCCGTCCACGACCAGAATTATTGTAGTTAGTAGTATTGGCCTCCTTGTTCTGTTCTTTGCGTTGGCCATTTGAACGAGCAGGAGCCGGCATTGGAGCCGTAGAAGTGACGGTGGAGCCCTGGGCAGCAGAAGTGGTATTCGGGCTCTCGTCGCCCTCATTTTCCACTCGATCTTTCTGCATCCTCGCCTTCTCCAATCGCTCGTCAAATGTCAACTCGCGTTTTTCTTCCCTGAACATGAATAATTGGCTCACGCGACGACTTGAGTAATGTTACCTGTCAGTTTTCGCATTTTTCACCGACGACTTCCCCTTGCGCGGCTCACTGTAGTTCCTCTCTTGCGGCGGCTGCTTTTGCGACGGAGGAGGGGGCGGATTTGAATGCTGATGAGCTGTGGATGGGGAGAAATGCTCGTCACGCTCGGACCAATTATCCCCGTTTAGTTGGCTTGTGGGACGCTGACCGTCGTATTGCGAAATGTTGTCGCTCTGGAAAAAAACCCAAAGTCCTAGTTGTTAAGGTGGTGACGACTTTCATGCTTCAACTACAGTAACCCCATACTCACCTCCGGCTCATCTCTCAACTCTGGCGGTATACTGGACGTCGAGCTCACCCAGTTGGCAGTGTAAGACGCCGATGCGTGCGCTTGGCTTTCCATAACTCCAATCGGTGCTACAAATGGCACATATTGCATGTAGCCAACAGGATTGTCACCACCGCCTTGGAAATTGTCGAGACGCCCGCGATGCATGGGATGATTCGGATTGTAGGCCGGATCCTGCAATGACACCCACGTTCACTAACCAACAACATCTGTTTTTGTTTAGAAGGGGAGCCGAGAGGAGACATCTTGCAATTTTTAAATTGAAAAGAATCAGGAATAGCTCAAAACATGCAAAACACCCTCTTTTTCCAAACTCACAGTTGCAACACTAAAGTTGGTGGCATAAGTTGGTATGAATTGTCCTGGAGGTGGCTGCCCGGCTGGATACCATTGTGGTGGCTGAAAGAAACGAAAAATTCCATTATCGAAACTGGGAACTTACCGGAATATATTGTTGAGGGACGAAATGTTGAGGTGCTGGCCCTCTTATCAACACTTCTCCGTTTTCCATTGGCTGTGCGAAATGGACGGTTCCGAAGTGGTTATACCCGTGAATTTTGTCTGGTTGTGGGGGATAGTGAACGTAGTGTATCTGGAACCGGAAATAG
This sequence comes from Caenorhabditis becei, assembly GCA_900536315.3. NCBI lineage: Eukaryota > Metazoa > Nematoda > Chromadorea > Rhabditida > Rhabditidae > Caenorhabditis > Caenorhabditis becei. Next base: position 432,764 of record LR539211.1, read on the forward strand.
TTTCAATTGCGACTCGAAAAAGGGTCTACCGTAGGCGGCGGGGGTTGATTCCAAACAGGAGGTGCTTGTTGGTAGTGAACTGGGCCTGGTCCTGGGCCAGGACCATACGATTGATAGACGACTGGTCCTTGGAAGTGTTGTGGGTGGGGTTGAAAGTGAGGTTGAGGTTGAGGTTGCGGAGCCGGTGGAGGTGGTAGAGCCGGCTCCGCTTGTGAAACTGTCGCGGGCGCCTGCGCCGGCTCTTGCTTCGAGGACATGAAGACGAGGCTGAAAGAAAGATAGATACGGATACGGTAAGACTGAAGAAAAGATGGAGAAGAGTGGAATGCGATGATTGAAAAGGAGGCTAGAAAAGTGCAGGAGGCGATAAAGCTGAAGAAAAGTGGCGGCTTTGCGGGACAGAATTAAAGGTGGCCCTCGCTTCTCTCGTCAGATGGAGTCCAGGCGCGTCGTCGTCGGCGGGCTGCCACTGCCACCGTCGATGACGACGATCAATAGGGCCAGGCCCGTCTTCTTCGGGCGCCTTTCTCTCGCACCTCCAGCTCGCGCAACACTCTTTTTTTGTTTCATTCGTTCGGGCGCCGTGTGTCGCTGTCTTTGCCTCTGCGACGCCGATAACACATGGAAAAAAGGTTCGAAGCGTCGCGTCAAAATGAAAAAAAAGGCAAGAGAAAGAGAGAAATGAATAGAGGCACAGAGCGAGAGACGGAAAACGATTGGGTGAGGAGGAGAAGGTTTGCCCCCCGCCGGCCCGAGAGACGTGCAAAAGAACAGGCGGCCAGAGGGCTTGCTCTCTCTCCTTCTCCCTCTCGTTCCGCGTTCTCTCGCTTCTGCCCAGAGCGGCCCAGGCCAATGACACTCTTACTCCTTCTCGCACACACTCACAAACACACTCTTCCCCCCACTCTCACCGCATACACATTCTAACAGACAAAGAATGCCTTCTGGATAGGATGTGCCAAAGAATAACGGAGAGGAGCCATAATTTATGCAAGAAGGTGCTGGCACTTGTATTGGAATTGAGATTGGAAGAAGCTGGGGGAAAATTGGGCTGGAGGGTCCGGGGTCACCTGGTAACATCAATCAAGTTGTGGAGAGGTGGCCAGATGTCACATCTGATAGAAAGCGGCTGGGTGGAATGGAAAGGATCATGTCTGAAAAGTACAAAAAGCTAACCAGTTCAGATGGATACAAAGTTCAAAACCAATATGTTCGTTTTTTTGAATTCAAAATTTTTTTTCCAGTTTCTGTCAATTCGACCTGCTTATTCATGCTTTTTCCTGAAAAACGTCAAAAATTGTACTACAAAAGTACAACTCCTAAAAATGTACAATTTCCAATGAATATTCAAAAAAACGGGACTAATGAGCTTTTTCCGCAGCGCAACTAAATTGGAAATGGTCTGGGAAGGGTACGAATTTAAATTTTCAATGCGTCATCTAATTAAAAATGAACTATTCCGACCAATTTTCTGAGAATTGGAATTTTAAAATGATGATGAAACACGGGGGTTTATTACTGGGAATTTGATCAAGATAGTTCCACGGAAAGGGCTGAAGAACCGGTTTTTAATGTGACAAAGGGAATTCTAGATTTTTTTGGGAAAATTGGAGAGATCTGTCTAAAAATGGAGAGGTATCACTAATTCAATCAATGCAAATTTTTTTTCTATTCTGCCTTTGTAAACGAACAACGCATCGCAGGAAATTGCACTGCTTTATCATGTGCTCTAATCCACCTCCCTTTTACGCACATACATTTTCAGAAACCCCTGGCAACAGAATATCCTCAAGGCTACTCCCAGCTGTTCGCTATAAAAAAATGCCTTTTTGACTGCGCAAAAAGTGCGCCAGGTACAAGAGTAAACACAAGTACTCGTGATTTTTTGTTTCTGTTCCTCTTATTTCAAAACAATTGCTTTTTTGTCTTGACAAGTTGTCCTAGACGTTTCTGGAGAAAAACCGATGTGGTCATAGATCTCTAAAAACCTAAACTTTCTCATTCCCTCGAGACCATTTACCCATTCTCCTCAAATTCACGTTCCACTTGACCTAATTCTCACTCTTTCCGTTAAATTTTTTGCCCTTTCGTGACGGCAAAGCGCTCGACAAAAAATGTTTGATCTTCTGATAAATTTTTCACGAATGTCACAGATTCAGTGGGGGATTTCACGTAGACCCTATGGAATTTCAGGTTGTTCAATTTCACCGGATTTTTTTCCGATTTTTCAGGTTTCACACAAGATTTTCCGGTTTTGACAAATTTCAGGTTGTCAAAATTTTTTCATGAAATTTGTGGTTCCCAAAAATTTCATCATTTTATGAAATCTAATTTTTCTCGTGAAATTTCATTTTTTTTCACATCAGATTTTCCGTGTTCTTGACAAATTTTAGGTTCTCAAATTTTCTAAAAATGTCCAAAATTTACCGTTATATTAATGGTTTCCAAAACTTCGTCATTTTTTGAAATTTCATTTTATCTCGAAATTTCAGATTTTCCGGATTCTTGACTAATTTCAGTTTGTCAAAATTCGTAAAAATTTTCAAAAGTTCCATAAAATTCATGGTTTTGAAAACTTCGTCATTTTTTGATATTCCATTTTTTCAACATTTCAGATTTTCCGTGTTCTTCACTAAATTTCATGTTGTCAAAATTCATAAAAATGTTCGAAATTTCCCTAAAATTCATATCTCTCAAAATTTCATCATTTTTCGAAATCCCATTTTTTCCCGAAAATTCCAGCTTTTCACATCGGATTTTTTAGGTTCTTGACAAATTTCAGGTTGTCAAATTCACCTAAACTTCATTGTTTTCAAAATTTCGTCATTTTTTGAAATCCCATTTTTTCTCAAAATTCCAGCTTTTCACATCAAATTTTCCGGGTTCTTGACAAATTTCAGGTTTCCAAAATTTCGTCATTCCTTGAAATCTCAGCCCTTCCCTTCTCCACAAACCTCGCAAAAAAATTTTTTTCAAAATCCAAAACCAGTAAAAAACTCAATTATTTATTCATAATCCTCATGCGCTATACGAAAGTCATCAATTCGGTCCTAAAAAGTCTTAATCAACCTCTTCAGCCATTACCATGATTCAATCTTCATCTTCTCCCATTATAATTTATGAGCTATACGAAAAATCGGAGGCAACAAAGCATTCGCCATTTCCTTTCCTCCATTCCCATAAAAAAAGGTCATAAGAAAAATTGTTCTCAATATTAATCTCAAAAAGGCCATAGCCACCCATTTTTCTTTCTCTTCTTCGTCTTCTTCAAGAAAATAGAATGAAATGAAATAAAATAAAATCAAGTATTTCTTATTTCTCCTTCATCACGTTTCCTCCGTTCTTTTTCTCTCCTACCTTCCAACACACAACGGGGCCCTGCGTCCCAGAGTATCGATTTTTTCTAAGGACTTCCTTCCTTCTTCAAGAATGTTTCTCATTTATCTTCAGTTTTTTTACTCCCCAGAGTCTTCGCAGGCGCTCACCGAAATTTGGGAACTTTCAGCAAAAATGGACGCTGGTGGTATACAAGACTTCTTCGAGGAGGATTCTGCTTCTGAAGACGACGGATTTGAAGATACCCAACCTGGAGGCCTCCGCCCAAACTACAAGATCCCAATTCTACTTGTCGAACAGAGAGAAGAAGTGCTAGATGAGTTACTGCAAACTGAAAGCAACATCTTCTCCTGTTCAACGTGCAAATTCCGCTTCACCGACTTTACAACGCTGGAAACACACATTGAGAAGTGTTCCGGAGAGCCAGCTGACAATCCGACAGACTTTGTAAGTCCAATACCACCCAGAAACTTCAATGAACTTGCTTCCTAGGACTTGTCTCAATACCACAGCAACTCGCTCATTCTCGCCCTCAAAAACCTCTACAAAGCCGGAACCAGTGGTCTCAGCTCGGAAAGAACAGACACTCGGCTCCCATTCTACATGGAGCCATTTGCCGGCGCTAATGGAGAGCATCACTCTCGGATTGTGGGACATCTTGCGGTGGTGACATGTCGGATGTGTAAATGCCAGTACACATATCGCTCCAACGAGGCGTCACGGGGATTCGCTCCGGCTGGGTTTTTGACAAATGAGGATCAGGAGATTGATCCAAGTCTCATCAAACATCATGTCAAGTTGTGTCCAGAGTATAAGAATTCTCATGAACAGTTTTTGGTGAGTGACATGGCATGAGGAATGGGACAGTTTAGGTTTTTTGCCGCTGGCAGCTTGATTGCATGTTGATAAGAAGGAAGGGCGTTGCCATATGTTTTTTAAACTGGAAAAAGTCATTTTCACTGTGACGACACCAAAATTTCGTTGAAAACAGTCCTTTTTTCAGAACACAATGGCGCCATTCGTCGAGAAAGTGAAATTCCACTACCTTAAACTGTTCAACTGCTACGAGACGATTCGCTCCAGCATCTACGGCGCCGGTTTCAAGGCGCGCAGCATTTCCGACGCATTGTCTTGGCGCGAAATGGGCACCATTCACGAAGTCGACGAGAACAATAAGGATTGCGTTCTTTGCGAACTTCAACTACACTTCAGGTTTAACTGCCGAAGTTATGACTTCAAATTGCACAATATCGAACCGGAAAATGTGGTCTTTGTGAGAACTGATTATTTTAAAACGCTTGACGAGACTCTTGATAAAATCTTTTTCACTAGAGTCACCGGTTTGTAAACTTCTTCTTGTATATAACTTTTCTTCCCTACTTCCTAGTCTTAGCCATTCAAAACCGATCTTGTCAAAAAACATCTGGTGTCTATATTCTTATTTAATTTTAATTAAAATGGTTTTTAACAAAAAACAAAATGTTTTTTTTCTTCTGAATGAATAAATCTGTCAATCCCCCCGTAACCCTATCAGAACCGCCAATCGGATTACAAAGGCCTTTGTGAACTTCCGCTGTTTTCATCAATTCGCCAAATCTCCGCCGTCGTCTTTTTTTGCGCCTTCGCCGTCGTGTCCTCTCCCGATCATTACACATCGCTCCCGATAATCTTCCGCCGAATGCGCGCCTACCCCCGCACACCTGGCACCGAGCCGGACCGCGACGCCGGCTTCTTCGATAACCGCGACGCTTACCGGTATGCCATCTGGATGCATCCATTAAATTGAAGGTTATTGCGTTGCGCAGTCTAGCTTCTCCTCTTTTTTTTGACAAATCCCTTTCGCTGTTTGATCGCTAACGCGGGTCCAAGTCACCAAGTCTCCAAGTCTCCGAGTCAGCTGTGTCACTGGATTTATCTAATCAAACGTGAACAGTGGGAAGTTCAAAATTCATATTACTTACGCAAGTCCCCCTGGCCTCCCCTTCAAGGTCTAATTCAGTCCCCCTTCTCAAAAAAGTACATTCCTATCACCTCCGCCGATCAGCTATGCTGACCTCGTTCTCCTGTCATTCACATCCACCACTGCGAACTATCATCAGTAGTAATCAGTCTGCAATCAGATTACGATAAGATACGCCTTTCCGACCCATCCATATTGGCAGCAATTGATCGATCGCTTTCTGTGCGACGACTCGCCAACTACCCCGTGTTCTCACGTACAACCCCTCTTCTCATGCCATTCCCTCTCTCACTCTTTCTCCGTTTCTTTGCCAATCAACGCCCCAACTGATTACACTTCCGCGTCTTTGTTCTCTTTTTTCGCCTGATAGTAATAGTAATATCGTCGGGTTCGGTTCTCTCATTTTTGCCATCTTCATTCTCTTTTTCAGTGATGACACAAATTCCGAGACGGGTCCTCGCTGTTTGGGAGAATGGCATCAACATACAGGAGTGCGACAAAATTATGTGTGAGTTGCGGGTTTTTGGGCAGAACTATGTGTAGAGAGAAGCGCACTGATAAGGCCCGCCAAGTAATCAAAGGAATTGTCTTGCAAAAAGCAAACTAATACAAACTGAAAAATCATCTGACAGAATGTTAGGTTCTGAACACAGCTGTTAGCATCTGGTCGGTGAATCCTAGGCGCTGGTAGTGTCCGGCTTCGATCGTTCAGGTAGAGTATGAAAAAAACCTGTGAGGAATGTCTTTTTCAAGGACATTGCAGTACTGCTAGCCTGTTAGTTGAGTTATGCATATAACTAGCAGGATAGTGGTCATTCTGAAAATCGCATTTCACATACCGTTTTCCGAAGACCGTGATTTTCAGCACGTCTGAAACTGGAATGCTCAAAATGCGGGAAGACATTCGGAGGGGAGTGGGGCTTCAAATGCCACATTGAACGCTGTCTGAAGTATCATGTTCGAGACAGAAATGTGAGTTTCCTAACAACCTCTTTTTTAGAAACCAGCGTTTTTTAGCATCTCCTTCATATGTACTGTAACCGACTTATCGTCCTTCAAACTCGTGTCGCCCGCTACTGCGGTGTCACCGAGGAAACTAACTACCGGCAGTGTGGAACATGCAAGGAAGAGTTTGAAAGTTATGATTTGCTGAAGATACACACAAGAGTGTGCCACTCGTATCTATCGGCGTACCATGATTTCATGGTTAGTTGGATTTCATCAGTTCATCAAAAGTTTCCGCATTTTCAGAAGACAACGCAGCTGTTATTCGATAATCTACTCTTATCCTACGAGGCGCTGTCGAACGTCTTCCAGAAGTACAAAAACGACCGTACCATCATCAACTTCAGGGAAAACGGTCTTCCACCGCAACCAGATGTCCCTTACAACTTTGCCTTCCCGAAATTGGACCAGTTGGAGGAGTTCTTCCTTGACAAGTACCACAAGTTCTTCTTCAAGCTTCTCGACTTTTCCCATGACTCTTTCATTAGATATCTCAAGAAAAAGGAGAGTAATATCGTGGATCGCATTGACTATCTTCAAAAGGATCCGTATGTGAACTTCCATCGAAGCGAGGAGGAGAATGGTGCGGATACGGAGACGGATTATGACTCGGAGGAAGATAAGGAGGATGATGATGATGGGATGGATGTGGAAGTTAGTAGTGATGATGATGATGATCGGGAGGAGGAAGAAGAGGAGGAAGAAGAACCGGAGAGAGATGTGGAGATGGAAGAGGCTGGGGATGAAACTTCGGGAGCGGAAACTGAAAATGATGAGGCCGCCCAGGAGGAGGAAGATGGTGCGGATGCTGCATGGATCCTGGAGTTTGGAGGCCCGGGAATTGAGGAAGATGAGGACTTCTACGGATTGGATGACGATGAGATGGTGCCAGTGGAGTATGAGGAGGATATGGAAGAGGATGAGGATGAGGATGAATACATTGAAGTTGTCCTGTAAACCCTGAACGTAAAAATGATACATTTCCGTGTTAACCCAATTTTTGCCCAAATGTTTTTGTCCATATATTCTTACCGATGGCCTTGTCTTTTCTTGAATTTTTTCTCCAGATTTTTTTCTCTATATTTCAAATCAAATTTATTTTTATTTTCTCCAAAAAAAATTATATTAGGAAATTCTTTCTTCTTTTTTTTATAAGCACCAATTCATATTTTCTCTGAATTTTAGTAATCCACTTTTTTTGAATAAAATTTTCTCAATAAAGCCCGATGTAGAATTTGATATTGGTCCCCTCCGTCGCGCCGGCTAGCAATGTGTGCACTTCTCCCCAGGCCACTCGCTGAACGCACACGCGACACGTGACGCGTCGCTCTGCATGTCTGCTTCCTACAAACTTCTTTCATCTCTCGGCTTCCCGGCGCCACATCTATTCGGACTCCGAATTTCAGACCATGCCGGTTCTGGAAGAATCCTTAAAGACCACCGATGGTGAAGAATGTCACATCGTGAGTTACGACGGAGAACCTGGAGAATTCCACTGCTTGAATTGCTTGGCCGTCTCCAACTACATCACAGATGATTATTGTTGCAACCTTGCCAAAAATATCCCGAAAAAAGTGGTACGTGCGTGTACATCTGTAGAAAGAAATCTCTCATTTCCAAATTTTCCAGAAGCAAGCCGAAGGTCACTTCGTCAAGATGGTCTTCCGCCAACACGTCATCGATCAGGCTATCACGGCCATGGAGGAGGGGAAGCGTCTTGTCAAGAAGGATGGAAGCTGCGTCCACTGCCGTAACACCAAGCAACACGAGGAGGGATGGTGCAAGTCGAAGACTAAGGTCTTCCTATTCAAGGTGAGAATTTGCAACTTTCTGAAAATCGATATGCCGGCCGTCGTGCGTCTTCTGACGCTTCAGTCCATAACTCTAGGAAATGCCAATGTATACGTCTGGTGCTTTGTCAAAAGCTTGTCCTTGACAATGTCCCCCTTCCTGACAAGTTTCGAAATCATCGACTTTGCCTCCGCAGAGATATACGAAAATGCATCTCCGTCGATCTTACTCTAGCGGCCGCGCGTTGCTAGCACTTACCAGACACAACTCCAAGGAGATGTCAACTCCACTAAAGCTTCACAAATCTCATAAATTTTGCGGAGATTTGTACTAAAACGAAATGGCATAGGATTTACTGCTTTTTGTAGTCATGGGGATGGTCAGCGCGGCAGAGGGTTCAATTTCGAAATCATTGTCACTTTCAGCACTACATCCTCAAGGAAAATATCGCCATTGAGAAAGATCTCGACAAGTACCTGCACCTCCGCCAGAACATTTGCACGGAGGCTTACCAAGTCGATGTCGAGAAAGCCGAAAAAGCGAAGAGTGATCTCATGGGGCATAAGGACCCCAAGTTGGAGAAGTCTCGCCGCGATCGTGCCATTCGAAAGATCATGCGGGAGAAGGAGCTGCTTGAGAACGAGAAAACCAGAAAGAGTCGCTGGCTCTTTGTTGCTGATCTCATGAAGAAGCAGGATGCTGTTATCATCCGTCTGCAGGAAGCCGACAAGCTACATGTTGAGCGTATCAAGGAAAACGAGAAAACCTGTGAGCCGGTGAAGTCAATGACTTCTGCCCAATGCACACCAAAGGATAGTGTCAATCTACCATTTCTAATCCAAGTGACCTTCCCCAAAAGTTCGTAACAGTTTCTCTTATTTTGTGCTTCAATTCCTGAATCTTTGAACTCCACCATCTCGACCCCTGAAAACCAATTATCCCGTTCAAATTGTAAATTCTGTATTTTTTGTATTGAAACTCTTTCATTCTCTCCTGGCCATCCCAAAAACAGAACTACTCAACCCAATTATAAATATTTGTAATAATCACTCATTTCTCAAAAAAATTCTAATAAAACTTTGGCAGGATTCAAGAAAACCCCTAGCTCGGCCTACACAATCTAACAGAAGCTCCTGCTGTTATGGAAAACATGTTTTGGCTCAAAATGATAATTATCACTTTCCCCATGACGGTGTTGACGTGAAGAAGCTGTTTTCCGCACAAGCCAGCCACTATAGCAGCTTTACATCCATTTCATCTCGCCTAAAAACAGAGCCTGTTGCCATGGACGCCGTGCCATGCCTCTGCCAGCCACCAGCCCCTCCTCCTGTCGAGAACGTCTCCGTTAGCCCCGCTGTGTGCATTCTATCTCGGCCTTCTCGTCAGCGGAGAACGCACGCGACGCAGAACCGCACCGCTTGTCCACACAAAACACTCTCTTTCTCTCCCTCACCAGTTGCGCTCGTCTTTCGATTAGTCCTGTCCATTGATTCGAAGATGTACCCACCGATTCAACCAACTATACTTCTCGAACCGCAATTTCAACCTCCGACGAACATTCCAATGAATATGCCAATCGCAAACTTGCAAGCGGCACTGCGAATGCATATGTTCAACATGCCCATGCAAATGCCACAACCGGTACCGGAGCAGCTCCCAATGCATGTGCAAATGCCAATGGTTCGCTGCCCAATAACTCGCGAGTTCATCCCGGTCCCGGCGACCTCTCCAGAGGCCTATCACAAGGTGACATATGAAGGACAGCCGGGAGAGTTCCACTGCATGAAGTGCGTCCGAATTTGCGACTACATCAACAACATCTACTGTTGCGATGAAGCAAGGAACAAGAATCCACAAAAGGTGAACTACCGTGAAGTCAACTCCCCAACAACCTATTCCATGTTTCAGAAGAAGTGTGACAGCTACTTCCTTCAAATGTGCTTCATCCAAGCCGCGATGAGGAAGATGGTCGAAGCCTTGGTCGCCAACAAGGCTATCCTCAACGAGGACGGCTCCTGCTTCTTCTGCCGCAACGAGACTCAACACAAATCGGGATGGTGCCGTAGCAAGTCGATCGTGCAGTTGTTCAACGTGAGTTTTTGTTTTTCAAAAATCAAAAATCAATATGCTACCCGCGCGTGTTGGAAGAACAGGTTCCTTGAGAAACTAGGTCAGATACGTTTCCAAGATAGTATTCGACCTTATTACACTGATAACGTCTTTGTTAGCGTTATCAAAACCGACGAGAGTCTTCGTGTGTCTTGTGGGAGAGATAGTGTGCAGAAGAGCCACCAATGGTCCATTACGGTGATTGGTTTGGCGTAGAACTCGGACATGCAAGCAATCTACCCGAAAGTTTGGACGTAGTTTCCCACTAGTCTTGCCTACGTGCTGACCAAATTTTGAGAAATTTGGCTCTCTAATCTACGAGATGTACGACAAACTAATTCAATGCGACAAGGGAGGCGGCCGTGTGTGTGAGGGGACACGACGGCGAACGGGCACTCAACGGAATTACTTCTGCTCACAACTTGAGTTGTAGAGGGCTATTCAGTATGAATCCTTGCCAGTAGTTGCGCAGTAACCACGACAACGTGCTGTCAAAGTTCTGGGAACGTTGAGTGACTTTATGCAGACTTATGCGAGAAAGCATAGTGAACCAAGCAGCTACCGAGTGCGCGACAGAGAGACGGCCCAGTGTGTGTGTGCAGACGACGACGGCGAACCGGCACCCCGTAGAATTACTTTTGCTGACAACTTGAGTCGTGGACAGCTAACTAGTCTGAAACTTCGCCAATAGTTGCTAGATGGCCATGGCTACGTGCTTGCCAAGTTTTGAGAAACACAAACTATTTTGACTAGAGATTGACGACAAACCAATTCAATGCGGCACCCTGATGAAATCCTTCTGCTCTCTGCTTGTGTCACAGACAACTTGTCAGTTCGATACTTCGTCAGTAGTTGCACAGTAACCACGACAACATGCTGTCAAAGTTTCGGGAACTTTGAGTGACTTGGTACAGACTTATGCTAAAAAGCAAAGTGAGGCGACCAGCAACCGAGTGCGCGACGGAGAGGGGCCGAGTGTGTGTGCAGAGGACGGCGGCGATGCGACGTTACGTATACTCTTCCTCACAACTTTTTTCATGAACAACTCATCAGTTTGTGACTTTGCCAATAGTTTCTAGATGGTCCCGACTACGTGCTAGACAACTTTTGAAAGTCAAGACTTTTTTGACTGGAGATCGACAACAAACCAATTCTATAAGGCACCCTGATGAAATCCTTCTGTTCTCTTTTTGTGTCACAGACAACTCATCAGTTTGAAACGTTCCCAATAGTTGCGCAGTAACCACGAGAACATTCTGTAAAAGTTTCGGACACATGGAGCGGCATGGCATTTACCTATGGAAGAAAGCAAAATGACGCGACCAGCAACTAAGCGTGCGAAGGAGAGACGGCCGAGTGTGTGTGCAGGCGACGACGGCGACTCGGCACCCCGTGGAATTACTTTTCTTCACAACTTGATTCGGGGACAGCGCATCAATTTGTGACTTTGCCAAAAGTTGCTTGATGGTCCTGGCTACATGGTGGCCAAGTTTTGAGAAACACACGCTTTCCCAACTGGAGATGTGAGACGAACCAATTTAATGTAGCAGGGGAGGCGGCCGTGTGTGTGAAGGGCAACGACGGCGAACGGCACTCAACAGAATTACTTCTCCCCACAACTTGGGTTGTAGACGGCCAGTCAGTATGGAGCTTTGCCAATAGTTGCGCGGTAACCACGACAACGTGCTGTCAAAGTTTCGGGAGCGTTTAGTGACTTTGTGCAGACTTATGCGAAAAAGCGATGTAAAGCAACTGTGCGACGGAGAGGCGGCCGGGTGTGTGTGCAGGCGACGACGGCGACTCGACGCCCCGTGGAATTACTTTTTTTCACAGCCTTGCCAATAGTTGCGTAGTAACCACGACAACGTGCTGTCAAAGTTTCGGGAACTTTGAGTAACTCGGTGCAGACTTATTCTAGAAAACAATGTGACGCGACCAGCAACCGAATGCGCGACGGAGAAACGGCCGAGTGTGTGTGCAGGTGACGACGGCAATGCGGCACCCCGTTGAATTACTTTTGCTGACAACTTGAGTCGTGGACAGCTCATCAGTTTGTGACTTTGCCAATAGTTGGTAGATGGTCCTGGTTACGTGGTGACCAAGTTTTGAAAAACAAAATCTTTTTTGACCGGAGATCGATGACAAATTGATTTAATGCAACGAGAGAGCGGCCGTGTGTGTGCAAGCTTGATACGGAACAGCGCATCAGTTTGTGACTTTGCCAATAGTTGGTAGATGGTCCTGGTTACGTGGTGACCAAGTTATGAGAAACAAAATCTTTTTTGACTGGAGATCGATGACAAACCAATTCCATGTGGCACCCTGATGAAATCTTCATGCTCTCTACTTAGGTCACAGACAACTTGTCAGTTTGGAACCTTGCCGGTAGTTGCGAAGTAACCATGACAACATGCTGTTAATGTTTTGGGAACGTTGATTGACTTTGTACAGACTTATGCTAGAAAGCGAAGTAAGGCGATCAGCAATTGAGTGTGCGGCGGAGAGGCGGCCGAGTGTATGTGTCAGGCGACGACGGCGACCCGGCACCCCAAAGAATTACTTATCTTCACAGTTTTATTTGGGGACAGCTCATTAGTTTGTGACTTTTCCAATAGTTGCTAGACGGGCCTGACCACGTGCTAGCCAAGTTTTGAAAATCACGAACTGTTTCGACTGGAGATCGGCGACAAACCAATTCCATGCGGCACTTTGAGAAAATACTTTTGCTCTCTACTTGTGTCACAGACAACTTGTCAGTCTGAAACCTTGCCAATAGATGGGCAGTAACCACAACAACATTCTGTCAAAGTTTCGGGAACGTAGAGTCTCTCTGTACAGACTTATGGTAGAAAGCGAGATAACCGGACAAGCGACTGTGTTTGCGACGGAGAGTGTGTGCAGGCGACGACGGCGACTAGGCACCCCATGAAATTACTTTTCTTCACAACTTGAGTCGAAGACAGCTCATCAGTTTGTGACTTTGCCAATAGTTGCTAGATGGTCCCAGCAACGTGTTGACCAAGTTTTGAGAATCACGATCTTTTTTGACTGGAAATCGACGACAAATCAATTTCATGTGGCACCCTGATGAAATCCTTCTGCTCTCTGCTTGTGTCACAGACAATTTGTCAGTCTGAACCCTTGCCAGTAGTTGCGCGAAACCCGCAACAATATGATGTTAAAGTCTCGAGATCATTGAGTGACTTTGTACAGACTTATGCTAGAAAGCAAGTGACCCTACCAGCAAGTGAGTGCGCGACGGAGAGGCGGGCGAGTGTGTGTGCAGACGACGGCGGCGATGCTACGCTTTGTAGAAATACTCTTCCTCACAACTTTTTTCATAGACATCTGATCAGTTTGTTACTTTTCCACTAGTTACTAGATTGTCCTGGCTACATGGTGACCAAGTTTTGAGAAATAGCAACTTTCCCAACAAGAGATGTGAGACAAACCAATTCGATACAACAGGGGAGGCGGCTGTGTGTGTGAGGGACAACGACGGCGAACGGCACTCAACAGAATTACTTCTGCTCTCTTCTTGTGTCACAGACAACTTGTCAGTTCGAAACTTTGTCAGTAGTTGCACAGTAACCACGACAACATGCTGTCAAAGTTTCGAGAACAATGAGGGACTTGGAAAAGTTTTATGCTAGAAAGCAAAGTGAGGTGACCGATGTGTGTTTGCAACGACGGACGAGGGGTGTATGCTGGCTGCAACGACAGTCGCTTCTGCTCATAATTACTAGATAGTCATGGCTACGTGCTGGCAACTTCTAACCATATTGATCTGACGGGAGAGGCGACCCAGTGTGTGTGTGCAGGCGACGACGGCGACTCGGCACCCCGTGAAATTACTTCTTCTGACAACTTGATTCAGGGACAGCGCATCAATTTGTGACTTTGCCAATAGTTGCTAGATGGTCCTGGCTACGTGCTGACCAAGATTTGAGAATCACGATCTTTTTTGACTGGAGATCGACGACAAACCAATTTCATGCGGCACCTTGAAGAAATAGTTTTGCTTTCTACTCGTGTCGTAGACGAAAAGTTAGTCTAACGCCTTGCCAATAGTTGCGCAGTTACCACGACAACGTGCTGTCAAAGTTTCGAGAACGTTGAGTGACTTTGTACAGACTTATGCGAAAAAGCGATGTAAAGCAACTGTGCGACGGAGAGGTGGCCAAGTGTGTGTGTAGGCGACGACGGCGATCCGGCCCGCAGCGGAATCACTTTTGCTGACAACTCGAGTCGTAGACAGCTAACCAGTCTGAAACTTCGCCAATAGTTGCTAGATGGCCATGGCTACGTGCTGGCCGAGTTTTGAGAAACACGATATTTTCTGACTGGAGATTGACGACAAACCAATTCCAAGTGGCACCCTGATGAAATCCTTCTGCTCTCTGCTTGTGTCACAGACAACTTGTCATTTTGAAACTTTGCCAATAGTTGCTTAGTAATCACGACAACGTGCTGTCAAAGTTTTGGGAACGTTGAGTGACTTTGTACAAACTTATGCTAAAAAGCAAAGTGAGGCGACCGGCAACCGAGTGCGTGACGGAGAAGGGCCGAGTGTGTGTGCAGGCGACGACGGCGATGCGGCACCCCGTAGAAATACTTTTGCTAACAATTTGATTCGTGGATAACTCATCAGTTTTTAACTTTGTCATTAGTTGGTAGATAGTTGGTACATGGCTGCATAGTGGCCAAGTTTTAAGAAACACAAGCTTTCCCAACTGGAGATCGACGACAAACTAACTCAATGCAACGAGAGAGGCTTGCGTGTGGTTTTTTCTTGGACGGTCATTTAGTCTAGAACATTCCCAATAGTTGTTTGATGATCCTGGCTACGTACTGCCCTCATTCTAAAAACCAACAAATTTTGGCTGGAGATCGACGACAAACCAATTCAATGCGACGGGAGAGGCGGCCGTGTTGTGTCACAGACATCTTGTTAATGTGGAACCTTTGCAACCTTGCGTAGTAACCACGAGAACATACTGTCAAAGTTTTGGGTACATAGAGTGACATGGCATAGACTTATGGAAGAAATCAAAGTAAGGCATCCGCATGAAAAAAGAGGTGTGCAAGCGACGACGGGTATTCGGCACCCAGTAGAATTACTCTTCTTCGCCGCTTGATTCGGGTACAGCGCATCAGTTTGTGACTTTGCCAAAAGTTGCTAGATGTTCATGGCTACGTGTTGACCAAGATTTGAGAATCACGATCTTTTTTGACTGGAGATCGACGACAAACCAATTTCATGCGGCACCTTGAGAAATACTTCTGCTCTCTACTCGTGTCACAGACAACTTGTCAGTCTGAAACCTTGCCAATAGATGGGCAGTAACCACGACAACGTGCTGTCAAAGCTTTGGGAACGTGAAGTGACTCTGTAAAGACTTATGCTAGAAAGCGAGGTGACCCTACAGGCGACTGTATGCGCGACGTAGAGACGGCGGAGTGTGTGTGTGCAGGCGACGACGGCGACCCGGCACCCCCGAGGAATTACTTTTGCTCACAACTTTTTTCGTGGACAGCTCATCAGTTTGTAATTTTGCCAATAGCTGGAAGATAGTTTTGGCTACATGTTATCCAAGTTTTGAGAAACAGAAGCATTCCAAACTAAAGATGTGAGAAAAACCTATTCGATACAACAGGGGAGGTGGCCGAGTGTGTGAGGGGCCACGACGGCAAACGGGCACTCAACAGAATTACTTCTGCTCACAACTTGAGTTGTAGACGGCTAGTTAGTATGATGCCTTGCCAATAATTGCGCAGTAACCACTACAACATACTGTCAAAATTTCCAGAGCATTGAGTGACTTGGTACAGACTTATGCGAGAAAGCAAAGTGAGGAGAACGGTGTGTGTATGCAACGATAAACGAGAGGTGGCTTGCTGAATGCAGCAATAGTTGCATCTGCTCCTGAATGATACCATACGCATCCAGTCAATCTGTAACTTTTTCAATTGTTGCTAGAAACGCTACGTGCTGGCCAAGTTCACAGATTCATAAGCTACTTGGTGCAGAGTTATGATAGAAAACAAAGTGAAAAAGTGTGTAGGCGAAGACGGAGGCGACGGTTGAGAGGCGGGGTCGGCAGAGTTGCCTTTCCTTACATTTTTTTCCTGAAAATTTATGAAAACGAAGAGTTATTTGGTAGAACCAATGCAAAGCAGCAATCTCTTTGAGACAATCTGTTGCGCTGCGTATCGAGGGTGAAGGGTGTGCTGGCGGCAGTGGCGCATCTATGCATACAACTTGCATATCAAAAAACTAATCAATCTGAAACTTTCCCAATAGTTGCTTGATTATCATTACTACGTGCTGGCCAAGTTCTGAAAATCACGAACTGTTCTGACTGGAGATCGACGACAAACTAATTCCATTCGATGATGAAGGCGGCGGTGTGTGCGAAAGGCAACGAAGCAAGCCGACATCTTCCCGATCCGATCCCGATGAAATGAGTCTGCTATTAGTGCCGACATGCTCACAAGAAGTTGAGACTATATCGTCGCTTCTTTTTGAGATGTGTGTCGAACCACTGCCATTAGTGAAGGATGGTTGAGAAATGCTGGTCAAAAATCAAAAAATGAAATTGTGCCATTGAGAACTTGTTACAAGTTTGACAAGATTTGTGACAAGTGGCTGGGAAAGTCCACCTCAAATTGAACGGTTTATGTTAGAGAAATGGGTGGAAGCATCTGATAAAACTTGATTCTGGTGTAACCAACAGGGAAAAAGAGTTATGTCCAGCGCATCTCGCTAAATTTCAAACTCAAACATAATTTTTCTTTTTTTCAGCACGCCATCGTCAACGAAGAACGCAAGATGTACATGTGGCTCAACAAGTACCTCGAGTTGCGCAAGGCCATGAGCATTGCGGAGATGGAGACCAATCTCAACATCACCACTGGAGAAATGGAGGGACTCGTCAAAGAAAACCCGAACAACCTCGACTTGAAGCTCCAGCTCCATCGACATCGTCGTGGTGTCCGTCACGCCATCTCCAACGAGGAGAAGTTTCTGGACAAGGAGAACGAAGGAATCTATCAACGCTTTGTCAAAAACTTCAAGACAAAAAGAGAGGAGTCGGTCGGAATGCTGACGACCGAGGGAAAGATCCGTGATGCTCAAGTGAACCAGCTCGCTTTTCAAATGCGACGTTTGGGAAACTAAATCGTTCGCCATCTTTGTCTATAATCTCTACGTCCTTGAACTTCTTCCACCACTTTCCATACGACTATCTTCCGATCCATCTTCCTACTTTCCCCCCGCAAAATGTCCTTTTGACAACGGCAATTTTTCTTTTCCTTCTGTCCTCCATTCTCTTTCCTTTCTTTCCTTTCTCGAATCCTTTTTTCGTAAAAAAAAATAATTGTGAATAATTTTGTAAACTTGTACCTATTTTCCTACATTTTCTGTAATATTTAGTCTAGTGCCTTCTGAATGAATAAAGTTGAAAATGTATTCCTGGTGTTCCGATCCCATTGAAAAACCGGTTCCTGGCAAGATTTACTCACAGATTCCAAGGTGCAGAACTTCAACCTAAGGACACCTGCCTGCCCTGCTTGCGTGGCCCCTTCTCTGCCACCTCCGCACAAGCATGTGTTATTTCTTGCGATATGCAATCACCTGTACCGTGTTGCAAGCGCGCTCCGCCGCGAACGCCTGTTCGCCCATAATTTTCAAACAAAAAGCCACACATCCCACGTTTCTCCGGATCTTGTGATGGCTTCCTCGTCATCCCGTCAACCGCCAAACAACCCGAATGGCTCGCGAAAGTCGGATGTAACGAATCTCGGTAAATTTCATTGTTTTTCTCAAGTTTTTTACCTGAAATTCCGGAAAAATTCCATAAATTAGGCGAAAAATCAAAAATTCGTTCCAGAGCCGTTCATGTCCACGTGCCACTGCTGCATGAAGAACCTGGAGCAGCTTCACGTCCAAGATCTTGTGAAAAACTCTCCGGAAATCAGTCCGGAAGATCCGCGATTCTGTAAGTTTTTATTTTTTCAAAAAAATATGTAAAATTTGAAATTCAGTCTTCCGTCTCTTCTCGCACGCCTCCAAGTTGGACTGTGACGAGTGCGAGGCCGTCAAGCTTCGTCTGGAACTTCTTCCGAGCAGCTGCGTGAGTTTTTTACATTTTCAAATCTAGAAATCATGAAAAATGCTGGGAAATGTACTACATAGCCTCAGCAGCAGCTTCCTTCCTTCCTGTCAGCCTTGAAACTTGTGAACACAAAAAAACGCGCCCCGATTGTTTGCGCAACAGGGGGATTACTGCGAATGACCGCGAACTAGGCAAATAACACAGTTGTCCGACAAGGCTATCAGTGCCAATCTTATGCGACTGACCCCGTGACCAACATTGATAAGGGTTTTTACGTCACGACAAAGACTTTGATTACGGCACTTTGACAGTACTAGGAAAGTTATTAGGCGTATGAATGTTTGGTTCGGGAAGGCGAATTGGCTGCGATGATTTTTCGAGGGATGAGTGTAATCTCGGGCAATTTGAAAGTGCGAGACAGGCGAAAGGTCGCTGAGCAAAAATTTACACTGACGATGGCTCCTCAGCCAATTTCTCTCAGTTTCTAGTGTTTTTTACACCTACATTACTGGCAATTACCAGAAGAACACCTCCTTCTCATGACTCCCTAGGCATTGTAGTCGGGTGATACAAAACTTTTTCATTTCCTATGTTATTGAGGAGACGCTTGTTTTTCTAGTCATTTCACAACGCACAAAAAAATGAAAGACAAATTTTTCTATTGTATACTCCCAGAAGTACAGATTTCTTTGAGGTGATGACTGATAGATTTCACAAGAAACAAAATACCAGAAAATAGTTCCAAATTTTCCAAAAAAAAAAACAATTTTTTCAAAATCATTGTCCCAACCTGAAAATTGAAAAAAATCGGTGTCCCTAGTTGAAATCTTTCAGTGGACCGCTCACAAGGACCAGGAGGGCTTCATGAACGTCATGATGCGCCGTGAGCACGGCCACTTCATGCTCGCCGGCACCTCGGTCTTCAAGTACTTCCTGGCGACCAAGGAGTTCATGAAGAATCAGAAGTAGCACGATTTCTCAATAGGGTACCAATGCTTTAACCTGCTTTCTCCCTCATTCTGAAACGTGTCTCTCTCTCTCTTCTTCATCCTTGTGCCCTGTTAAAACCTGTTGAATTAATATGATATTAATAATAAACTGTTATTTTCCCACCTCTTTTCAACGTTACTCGGAATCATGTTCCAACTTTCAATGCTATCTTTTTCTCCCGAATTTTTCCCCTTTCCGCCCACTATCTCTCTTTCCCCATTCTCCCTTTCTTTTTTCGTGTCCTTGTCGTCTCTCTTCACCCAATTTTCTTTCTAAACCATCCCTTTTTTCTACTTTTCGGTTTCAGGTTCGTTTGCAATACATCTTCCTGGAAATGTCCGACTCGGATTCCGACTCTGACTTTGAAGACTTGGCGGATCTCGATGAAGACACTCGCGGCATCTGTAAGTTTTTGAACGAAATTCAAACTAGGGGCTTTCGTTTCCTAAAAGCTCTACTAAAAACCTTGCGGAATCACCATATGAAGCATCCAAATTAGTAGTGCGTTTGTAAGACACCCAGTCCTCTTTACATCTCACCACCAAGTCGCCTTGTCCTTTAGACAATAGCTATCCGCACCGACCAACTTCCCCGCTTAGTAGATATCTCCTTGCGCATCGCCGAAACCCATACACGATGGCTATCCTATTTCGGGCATGCGCGGCGGAGAATCTCATCAATTTCCCTAAGGCGCTGAGATATGCTAATTTCCGGCGGCGCTTCATTAGCTTTTTTGTGAGGAGAAAATCGAACAGACTGAAGCGGCGAGAAAACAATTGTGCATATGTCACGGGAGCTTTGGTTTCACAGAGCACAGTTGTAATTGATAGTTCGTATCTCTCACACCGAACTTTTCGTCTCTCTCGGTCTTTCAAGAATGTCAGACGATGAAATTGACGATCCAGAGATAAGAGAGCTGTGTTAGTGATAAGGAGTGAGGTTGGCTGTACTGTATTGATTTCAGTGACACAATGGTTCAAACCGGAACCTGTTGAGTGGAAGGATCCTCTGGAGGAGTACTACGAGCACCCGACTGCGCTGGAATTCAAGGTACACAAAATCTCAAAGCTCACACAGCAAATTGGTAACTTTCAGAAAACTGCGTCTGATCATGCCAAAGCTGGATGCGACATCGCCGGTCAACTCTCTCGGACATATAGTGCTTTGAGAAACGGAGAACCGCTTGGTGAGTTTTTCAAAGAACAGAGAGAATGATTTCGAAATCCAATCAACTTCACGGGAAAAAATCACTGTATAGTTTTTTTTTAGGAAAATCTCAAAGAAAACGTATTTGTACAAATGGCAAGCTCAGTTTTCTAATGGCAGCAAGAAAAAACGAAGAAAAGTCATGATTTTCTTTTTAAAAAAATTGCTGCTCGGTTTTGGGGGCGGGGCTTCGTCTTTGCAACTCTGCGGCACACTTTTTATAGTGATTTCTGATTTTGATTAGAAATGAGAGAACCTGCAAAAATTGCGTTTCTCCTGGAATTTCCCAGAAAATGACGTCAAAACAGCTTTATTATCTCTGGATCTACGTTCCGCACGGAAATTTGCAAAACAAGTTGCAGCTCTGGGACACACGTTTTATTTTAATCAAAAATAAAGGGAGAATGTGATTTTTTAACAAAAATGAATAGTGAGCTAGATATTTCACACTGAAATTCTACTTAACCCGCATAAAAACCGGAACAAAACTGAAAAATCATGAAATGCAAAAATAAGTCCTGCCGCACGGTTTTGTGGGCGGAGTTGCAACTCTGCGGCACACATTTTCAAAACATTATTGTTATATTATTGTTAGAAAAACACGCGATTTTTGAGAAAAAGCAGGGAATCGTCTAAAAATGTCGAGAATTGAGATAGAAGCCGAGAAGAAAAAATGAAGACAGAATCATACATTTTTCAGCTGATGGCTTCACCACTCGCGTCGAGCAGATGACCCAGCTCATCACCGACACTACCAATCCCTGGGTGACGTCGAAAAGCGAAGAGTTGAAGTTTGAGGCAAAGGCTACCATCGAGCTCGTCTCCTGCCAGCAAAAGAAGGTTATGGATGCTCTATGTGCCGATCTCAAAGCTTGCACCTGGAAAGAGCAGGGAAAGATGGCCAAGCTGCTCGCCGAGATCGCCGCCTTGAAGGTCAAGCAGACCCGGGACTTGTACAGAGTCCAGACCAATGCCTGGGCCGAGAACCGCAAGAAGTTCGAGGATGTCAACAAGAGACGCCAAAGCGTCATGGATGACTACATCCAAACTCTCCGCGAAAGTGACTGAGGTAGTTGTCGTAGAGTCAACTTCTTGAAAAAATTCTATAGTATTACCTTTGTCTCTCGTTTGTGCTTTCCACTTTGCTCTCCTTCATGAATTTTCTTGTAACGTTGCTCTGGAGAAGAGAAGATAAACATTTTCATTGTTCGTCGTGTTCAATTTATCCCCACTGCTCTGGCAGTTCTTATCCTTATTGTGAATGTGCTGTCTCGTCTTGGCAGCTTCCCTCAAAACAACCGTCAATCGAAAACGTGGAAAATGATACAAAAACAAACAAATTGTCGTTAGCCTCCGGTTTACAGAGAAAATTACGTCGAAAAAGCTTGCCAACTTCACAAATTGTGACAGGAAATTGAGATGTTACCTAGCATTCTTCTGGTTACCTAGAAATTGGGCAGCACACTTGCTAAATGCCCGTGTAACACGACAGCTTTCCGAGAAGAGAAACCGGGCATCTATTTCGTAAACGATCCGCAGGTCCTTCTGGTACTGTCTCTGCGTCTCTGGCGCTGGCGGCTGGAGGTCCATGCGGTAGGGATTTCATCACTAGACGGCTAGCTGAAGCTGGGCAGATTTCCCTTCAATGGAATGCAGGTACTGCCTCTATGTCTCTGACCTCTATAGGAGCTGGCGACCTGGCGACCATGCTATGGGTCTCGCCACGAAATATCTGAATTGTTTCGAAAGAGTTGTTCTTCTTCTTGTGAAAACATTCTTGTACTTGCGGCTGCTAGTATAGTGATTTCAAGTACAACATGTCGAACCCACTTTCTCAAACCTCTAATGCATTCGAATTCACGTACGAAACAAAGAAGCTGCTCTGGAAAAGCATGAATATTGCAATGAGGTGAGAAAAATTAGCAAAATTTTGTGTTTTTCACACCGTTGTTGTTTCCAGAAGTGAATTGCGTACTGATTTTGTGAACTGCTTGATAGACAATGTCATTCCGTTCAACATTTGTACTGTGCTTGTTGTTACGGAAAAATCTGAAATCACGGAACAAGCGTTTTTGGCGACTCGTTTCGTTTTACTGCATGAGAACAGGAAAAGCGGTGACGGAGAAAAAGAAGTGTGTCATTTCTGGGAATTTTTCGAAAACCGTGTCGTTTTGAAAACCAGAGACAGTTTCTTTCCTTTTCCATCTGACCCTCCAGAGAAAGAATACAATGTGTCGGGTTCACCACAAGAGCTTATGGATCAGTTCTTAACATTCACTCTGTCAAGACCCGGCACAAAAGTCGAAAATTTAGGTTTTCAGGTAAGTTTTTCATTGCTTCGAATTATCAATAGCAATCATTTTTAGGGATGGTCAGATATTGAAACAACGGATACACTCATTGTCAAAAGACTTGTTTTCATTTGTACTGATGAATCGAATGATTGCGATCTGACAGTTTTGGATAAGATCCAGAAACCTCTCCCACATCTTCGCATTCTGTATGGGGAAGCTCTCACCAAATTGGAAAATTACGACTTGGTAACATAAAAAAGAAGTAGACGTCATGTAAAATCTGACAATTTTCAGATTCAGACAGCCAAAGTGGTGTCGCTGGATTTTGTAGACTCTCACAGAAAACTTTTAATGTTCAAGTCGCCTGTGATAGTTATTGAGAAGAGATTCAGTGTCAATGGACCATTAACGCATGAAAATGAGATTTTTGAGTGGATCAATGTAATGTGAAAAGAAAACAGTCGATTTCATACAATCAGTGTTGTTTTTCAGGGGTATGCCCAGCAAAACCGACCCATTGGTCACTATTTTCAAATGAAAGTTGGTCGAGGATATGCTGAATGTATCATTGACATTCTTATCAAGCAATATCATGGAATAGGCTGGAAATATAAATGCATTGAGAGAAGGTGCACTGCTCTCAAATAAAATTATTTTTTATTCAATTTTTTCAGATTGTGTGCAACTCTCCTTAAAAACAAGCTCGAAGTGACCGTCTTCTTTAAACATAAAAATACATTTGAATCGTTAGACGTGGAGTTGATTGTGAAGTTCATGGAGCTCGGTACCGCCATGTAAAAAGTTCTGCAACTTTGAAAGCTGATGTAAAACATTACAGGAATCAAGAGACATTGAAAGAACCAAAGCATTTATTAAGCGAAGAGATGGACGCCATTGTGAAATACATGGACTACAATAAAAAGATGGAGATGTCTAGCCTCAACCCGCAATACGATGACATGCTCGATCTAGCCGGATATTTCATAGATGAAATGTATATTGATTGTAAGATGTCAAAAACGCCTACTTTTTTGGTGGATAGATTTCCCGTTGAAAAAGCTGAAGCGTACAGAATTTTTGAATGGAGCAGCACCATTCGTCATTTGCACATCCGAGTAAGGCATTACGGAAAACTGTTGATCAATTTCAAATTTTCAGGGGGTCTGGATCCCAGAAGTAGTTCAATTTTATCGTGTTACTGTTATGAACCTCACTCTTGAAACTAAGAAAAAGTACCCTATAGAATTCTACCAATACTTCAAAGCACCGGATCATTGTGTCGGAATGTTGAAAGCAAAGCATCGGGAAGTTTTGAGATATGCTGGTGAATTTGTGAGTTTTATATGTCGGCGTTGTGAGTTAACAGATTGTCGTTTCAGATGAATGGCTTCACCTTGGACATAGGAAACGAGGAGTCAACGTCATCATGCACAATCATGTGAAATCATCTTCCGTACCCATTTGACGTGATTGTTTTGCTCATTCTCTGATGTTTTAACGTGATGGTCCCTTATCTCACAGTATTGTTTATCCCTGTCTTTGTACCTTTTATACTTCATACCCTTTCAACTTTCACTTGAATAAACCTATTATTGATAACCTCTGCCATTTTGCTTTCAATCAGACCTGTATGGTTTTGCCGATTGATTATTTTCAATTATGTGTTTAGTTTTCAATTTGAATTTCCCTGATTTTTAAGTTGAGCAATCAACACACTCTTCATACTTCTCGAACTCCAGATTCTTCTAAATCATTGAACGGTAAGACACCAAATTCTCAGATCTTGAAAATCTATTTCTTTGCCCTTTCAGCTCGCCCATCCACAGAACTGCGACATCCAGACAACCAGTATTTCAAGGAAGAGTTCTAGACCAAATCAAAAGTGAGTTACTTTTGATTTTTCTGCTGCCCAAAAACAGTAGACTATAATTTCATTTCGAAATATCAGTTATGTGTAAATAGATACAAGAACAAGTTTCTGACAGTGAACGTGTCACATTGTCTCATTTTTCTGCATTGCCAAAAAACAAAGATTTTCTGACCCTGGTGTCTCTGTATTCCAATTATTTCTGAGACTTGAAAACGTTTTTTTCAGGTGCAACATGTCGGATCCAGAGAATGTTCATTTTACCTATGAAACCAAGAAGCTGCTTTGGAAAAATATGAAGAATATTATGAGGTGAGAGCAGATAATTTTGAGACACTGATTTTTCATCTTGCTTTCTTTTCAGACAAAATTTACGTACAACTTCTGTAAACCGCTTGATAGACAACATAATCCCGTACAAACTTTATCATTTTATGAGTGTTTTTGGAGAAAACAATTCATCCATGCGAGAAGTGTCTCCAGCGTCATATTTCGTTTCCATTTCGGAGTATGAAAACGAGGGGAACAGACAAGAGATACGGTGGTCGATATATGAATTCTTTGAAAATCGGGTCGTTGTGAAAATCAGACACAGTCTGAAACCTTCTGCCGATGATCGTCCAGGAAACGAATACAACGCAGTTGGTTCACCACAGGAACTGATGTCTCAATTTTTGAGTTTCACACTTGGCAGACCCGGTACAAGAATCCATTTGCTGTCATTTTTTGTAAGTTTCTTTTCTCAATGCTGACCTTTTCTATTCAGCTCATGAAACAACGATTTTCAGGATTATTTACGTGTGGAGATAACGAATACACTTGTCGTTGAAAAACTGGGATTTCTGAGCAACGATCTACCAGATGATACTGACTTGGCTTTACTGGATAACATCCAAAGACCTCTGCCACATCTTCAACTTTGTAGCGATGATATTCTGACAAAACTGGGAAATCATGATTTGGTAGACCTTTAGAAGTATGTATCTCGACATTGTTTGATTTTTCAGATTCAAACAGCTAAAAAAGTATGGATACGCAATGTTAACTCTCACAGTAAACTTTTCATATTCAAATCCTCTGAAATAGTTGTTAAGTCAAGGTTTGAGCCATATCGGATGGAACAAGACGACGAGATTTTTGCGTGGATCAATGTAAGCTAAAAAATAACTGATTGCAGTCTGATAATCTGATTTTCAGGGTTATTCCCAGCAAGATCGGCCAATTGGTCACTATTTCCAAATGAAAACGGGTCGACGAACTGCTGAATTCATCATCTCCAGCTTGAATTACTTTCATGCAGAAAATGGCTGGCTATCCAAAACTTTGAATAAGAGGTGGGTTGATTTGAAGCATTCGCTTTTCAATTGCAGATTCAGGTATTGCTCAACACTGCCTAGGTATAATCTCGAGGTGACTGCATACTATAAGTTGACAAAAAATCCGTCAGAAGTGCAATTGTTCGTAGAATATCAGGAATTTGGAACTGCCAAGTTAGTAATTCGTCAAGTTTCGTGAATGACGACATGAATTACAGAAGCAGAGAAGAAATGGCAGACGTGGAGTTCTCGTGGGAAGAAATCGATGTCATTCTCAAGTACATGGATTTCAATAAGAAGATGAAGTTGTCAACAGAGAACCCGGATTACTCGGAGTTCTTCCTTAAATCAAGCGGATTCTTCATCGATGAACTCATGGTTGATTGTGAGACAGCGGATAAACCGATGTTTTACGTGGAAGGTGTTCTCGTCGAAGGTTTTGATTTCAACCAAATTTTCAAAGGTAACAGCACAATTCGCCATTTGAACATCAAGGTATAGTAAGTGATCATAAATAGTTTTATTTGAATTCTTCAGGGTATCTGGAATCCAGTTATGGATGTTTTCCAACGATGCACTGCTCTGAATATAACACTCGAATGTACGGAAGTGTACCCGGAAAGTTTCTACGAGTTCTTTCAACCTCCTGAAAGACGTCTCGGAAATTTGACAGTCACAAGCATGAAGGTTCTAGCAAATGCTGGTGAATTTGTGAGTTTTATTATTGGTTCAATGTAAAATGAGAAACAAGACAAGGAATCCAAGAATAGATGTAACTGTAATGCGCCTTTTTAAAAAATCTTGGAAGAAAAGAACTGTAACTGCAATTGACACCGTAGTTGTAGTAAAATTAGTTTAGAAATCTCCCTGACCGACCTTTCCTCGGCCAGTTCCGCATTTCCGCGATAATGTCAAGTCATTTCAGGCCAACGGCTACACTGTGGCTATCGTTGCAGACATGGAAGATTTGGAGCACGATCATAGATATTAGAACCTTGGTGTCCTCCATTTGTTAGATCATTATTTTTAAAACAAATGTCTTTCATGATTACGGGTTTCTCGATCTTCACACTCAATCTCAATTGTGGTCATTCAACTTTTTATTACCAAAATAATTTATAAAATAGTTTTATCAATTAATTATGTTTTTATTTCTTGATCCGAACATTTTTCCATGCCTGGTACTTGTGCCAAGGTGGAATCGGGTAGTGTCTCGTTGTCTGCTCGCTTATGACATTCTGGAAAGATAAAGTTAGAATATGAATTGAGAAATGCTATTGGCTTACCTCCATCTGATTGTGTTTTGCAGTCCGTTGAGCTTCCTTCGGTCGTTTCCACACAAATCCAGTTATCACATCGGAGGTCGCGCCGTTCTAGACGGAACTACATCTTTCCCCTCTCTCCCACCGCTATTTCCGCTCGTTCCCAGGGCAAGGGATGGTGTCGATGATGTTTTCTGGTAGGTTATGGAAAAAAATAATAATTTGTTTTCAAACAGATGACATTCATCATTTATTAGGTAACGATAATTTTTCAATTACGCTAGAAACAAAGTGAGGACAAGAGGAATGAGTGGTTTAGGTAGTCTCTGGCGTTCTTCTTCCTCGTCCTGGGCTTCTTCTTCGTTGATAGCTTCCTCCTCGGCATTGACTTCTTCCACTGTGATAGCATTCATGTTGAAATGCTACTGGTAAAAGGAAAGCTGCAGCTGCAGGAAGTTGAAGAAGTAGAAAGTCAACGGACTGAAGGAAGCAGAAGGGCTGCTTTATTAAAAACCTCTCGGAGGCTCATCTTCTTTGCGATTGTTGAGTCCAGGAAGAATGATTTCAACTTTTTGGTTGATTTCTTCACGACGACTCTTATCGATGAGAGCCGCAAATGGACATTGCCTGGAAAAGGAAGAAATGAGGTAACGAATCTGGTAAAGAGAAGAGATAACGGGAAGGAATAAAGAGACACGGTAAAATGATAAAAGTGAATCTGATAAAGAAACAGTGAAGTTTGAAGAGAAAGATATGTGAGTGAGTGAATAAAAACGGAAGGACAGTGGGTTACTTGGTTAGTTTCCACACAATCCAGTTATCACATCGGAGGTCGCGCTGTACTAGACGGAACTAATCAGTTGTGATTACTGTCATCATGTTTCAACTAAAGTGTTTGCAAAGTACTGGAGCCATTGTGGAGTCGAGAAGAACTTCCTTCACAAACTCTGTTTGTATCCACACAAATCCAGTTATGACAGCGGAGGTCGCGCCGTACTAGACGGAACTAATCAGGTGTGATTACTGTCATCATGTTTCAACTAGAGTGTTTGCAAAGTACTGGTACCGTGTCCACGCATCCACTGAGGGTTTGTGAGAACCAAATAATGAGGAGGTTGAAGAGCGAGAAGAACGAATGAAGAATGAATGGTCTCATCTGGGGACAGTTGGACGAAGCGGGGCGGAGCTGGGAGGAGCTGGGCGGAGCATTGAGGAGCGATGCGGAGCTGGGAGGAGATGGGAGGAGCTGGGCGGGGTGCGATGTCCAGATGCCACTAACGGGTAGATGGAAGACAATGGGAAGGCTGGCAAACAAAGAATCATGTGTTGTTATCTCGTGACAAGTGCGTGGGAACTCTGAGAAACAATTATAATTTATGACCTATTTGAAAGTTCTCAAAGCGGAAAAAGCAAGATTAGGAAACGAAAATCATGGGAATGGGAGCTTCTAGTTGATGTGATAGCAGTATGTATTGATCATCTGATTATCTATTTTCCAAAAGGTTCATTTTAAATTCAACATCTTATCATGACAATGTGCTCATATTCTCTATTTATCATCAGAATCATAAAAAACTAGAAAAAATCGTCTACACAGTTTGTCAATCAATTCTGAACCTTCGGCAATTCTCGACTTCACATCGCTTCTCTCTGCAATCAAATCAGTTCTCTCACTCCGATTTGACTGTAGATAGCAGTTGAAACCGTAGTTTTGTTAAAAACAGCTTGGAGATCTCCGTGGGGAACCTGTCCTTGGCCAGTTTCGCATTTCAGCAATAATGTCAAGTCATTTCAGACCAACGTCTACACTGTGGCTATTGATGCAGACATGGAAACAGTGGAGCACGATCTTTCTTAGGAGAACCTTGGCATTTTCCATTTGTCAGATCGTTATTTTCAAAACGAATGTCTTTTATGATAACTGGATTTTCATTCTTCACCTTCAACTTCAATTGTGTTCATTCAATTTTGTATTAAATTTATTTCTGTTTTCATATCTTGATCCAAACATTTTTCCACATCTTTTTTTACCAGTTTTTTTTAACGTAACATACAAATGAAGCCAACTCTCAATCGCTTTTCTCACTTTCTGTTCACTTTTTCATTTACAAATATAACTATTGCGCTTCATAGCCTACTAGAATTGGTTTGCACTTCATCTGAGTTCCCCGGAAGACGGCAGTCATTTTGGAAAGTGATCCTGAATATCTATTCCATCGACGATGTGCAGTTTCTGCCTGTACTGTCTCTGCGTCTCTGGCGCTGGGGGCTTGCGGTCCATGCGGTAGGGATTTCATAACTAGCCGGCAAGCTGAAGCTGGGCATGTGATTCTTTGGTACTATCGTTACTGCCTCTACGTCTCTGACCTTCATAGGACCTGGCGACCTAGAGACCATACATTGGTCTCGCCACGAAAGTATTTCATCATTCATCATTTCATAACTTCCCCGCTTCTGCCAGATGCTGCTCATTGTTTCGTGACCATTCCTCGCGGATTGGTGTCTCTTGTCGCATTCACCATCATGCTTTTTTCTTCTGTTTTTTTACTTTACAGCTGATGAAAAAAATCCTGTCATTTACATCAAAACCAAAAGTATTCAGCTTACTGATTTTCATAATGAAAAATAAAGGCAATTGCCTAACATGACATAAAATCTTGATTTTTTTTTTGTTATTTCTCTTGAAAATTTTTGTGTCTCTCGGATTTTTCGCCATTTGAGTCATCACCATTTACTTTATTTCAAAGCCGTTTCTCAATTGCTTTCATGTTTTCGTCCAATGTCTTGTATAACTCTTCTGCTTCCTAGTTTACGATAATTGATCTGCACAGTATCGCCCAGTGACTTGTATAACTTTTTTGCTCTCTAGCTCACTAGAATTGACATGTACACTATCTAAATTTGGTTTAGACGGCATTTCTCTGAGAAGTGATACTGTGCATATGTTTCTTCGACGGTCTACACGTCCTGCCGGTAGTGCCTCTGCGTCTCTGGCCTTCATAGAAGCTGGCGACTTGTATTTCATCACTTCAGACGGCGAGCTTCAGCGGTGGCCCGCAGATGTTTCACAAAAAACGGTTCACGGCGTCTGCGTCTCTTGCTTCCCACTCGTATACATACTGTTTCGTAAGGCGTTATTCTTTTAGCTAGCTTGTATCGGTGTTTCCACGACCCATTGGAACTGCTCTGGTAGTTTATTCTTCTTGTGCATAACAGTGTGCTCCTTTATCATTTCTTGCGCTAGTTTGTTGTGATCATTTTCCCCTGAATTTCAAAACAGAAACTGCGTAGTTTCCTAACTTTCAAATTCAGCATTTTTGGGGAAATGTTTGAGTATTTCATCTCTTTTACTTTAGCTGATTCCATAAATCTCGTTCTAAAATTTTTTTCTATATCGCTTCCTTTGAACAGTTTTTTTCAAGTTTTCTTATGTGACAGTAATCTTCTTTTGAGTTCTTGTAATTCCCTAGCTCACTATTTTTGTCCAGTATAAGACGATGGTTTTATGAAAAGTGAAACTAACCAAGTATTCCGTCGGTGGGCTACAAGTCCTGCCGGTATTGTCTCTGCGTCTCTGGCCTTCATAGAAGCTGGCGACTTAGAGTTCATGCGACTTGTATTTCATCACTCCAGACGGCGAGCTTCAGCGGTGGCTCGCAGATTTTCCACAAAAAACTATCCACGCTGTCTGAGTCTCTTGCTTACACTCGTATACATTCTGTTTCGTAAATCATTCTATCCATTTTGCTAACTGGTATTCTGTGTTTCTGTTGGCTTGAGTCGTCAAGACTTATTTTGTGCTTTCAGATACACCATGTCGAATCCCTCACCACACGAATTCACGTACGAAACAAAGAAGCTGCTTTGGAAAAACATGGGTATCACAATGAGGTGAGGGCGGCATCAAATTTTGAAACTGTTTCCCATTTTTCAGAAATCAGTTACGCACAAGCTTCGAGAACTGCTTGATTGATAATGTTATTCCGTATAAACTCGATTCTGTGATAGTTGCTACTGGAGCAATGTCGGAGGGCATGAGAGAAATTTCCTTAGCTCCCTGTTTTGTTATCATTTTTGATAATAAAGCCCGTCATCTCTTGGAATGTTTCGAAGACCGTGTTGATCTGGAATCAAGCTACGAGGATCCGATTTCTGCATTTTATTCTACACGTAAAGTATACAATGTATCCGGTTCGCCACAAGAGCTGATGTCGCAGTTTTTGACATTCACTCTTTCCAGACCTGGAACCAAAATTGAAAAATTGTTATTATATGTAGGTTTTATGAAAATTAAGAATAATTTTTCTAAATGACATTTGCTTTCCAGGGATCCCCAGATTTTGAAGTGACAAACACACTTATTGTTGAAAATCTCAAGATTTACGGTATGGATGCGCCGAGTTATTGTGGTCTGACAATCCTGAACAAAATCAAGCAACCTCTACCTCTTCTACACGTTTTCAACGAGGAAGATTTCACAAAACTGGCAGAATACGATTTGGTAACTTTGAAAAAAAAATAATTCGTACATAATCTGAGAATTCACAGATTCTAACCGCCAAGAAGGTGTTGTTATTTGCTGTAGTCTCTCACAAAAAACTCCTTATATCCAAGTCGCCCGTGATAGTTATCGAGGAGAGATTCGGGCTCACTGAGCCACTAACGCATGAACACGGGATTTTTGAGTTTATAAATGTAATGTGAAAAGTAAACAATTGATTTCATGCAATCAATGTTATTTTTCAGGGGTACGCCCAGCAAAACAGACCAATTGGTCACTATTTCCAAATGAAAATATTCCGAGAAACTGCTGAGAAAATCATCAACTACCTTATCAACCATTATTGTAGAATTGGATGGAAAAGTAAATGCATTGGAAAAAGGTACGCTTTCTCCAAACAAAACTTTTTTTCAACTTAGAGTTTAGATTGTGTGCAACTCTTCTCAAGAATGAGCTTGAAGTGAATTTGTTTTTTAAGCTCACGAGCGACCTGTTAGTGGAGTTATTTTTAGAGTTCATGGAGCTCGGTACCGCCAAGTAAGGAACTTCATAACATTTGCAAACTGATCAGGTATTACAGGGACCGTAAAACATTGAAAAAACCAGTTCATCTTTTGAACCTGGAGATGGAAACCATAATCAAATACATGGATTTCAATAGAAAGCTTGAGATTTCGGACTTGAACCCGCAATACGAGGATTTATTCGACATCAGCGGATGTTTCATAAATGAAATGTTCATTGATTGTAAAACGGCAAGAACACCTACTTTTCTGGTGGAAGGATTTCCAGTCAAAACAGCTGAAGCGTTCAAGATTTTCAAAGGAAGAAGCACAATTCGTCATTTGCATATAAAAGTGAGTAATAACAAAAAACCTCGGCTCTGTTCGGGAAAAGAGGACCCTTCGGAAAAAAGAGGACCATACCAAAAAATTAAAAGGTCCCATAAAAAATTAAAAGGACCCAAATCCCAAATTTCTATTATTTCAGTGCAATAATAATGATTTTTTGGATTTGGGTCCTTTTAATTTTTTATGGGTCCTTTTGATTTTTTTTGGGTCCTCTTAATTTTTCGGGGGTCTCTTTAATTTTTTTGGGTCCTTGTTATTTTTTGGGTCCTCTTATTTGTTATTACGGGTCCTCTTAATTTTTCATGGGTCCTCCTGGGTCCTCTTTTTTCGGAAGGGTCCTCTTTTCCCGAACAGAGCCAAAACCTCTTCTCTAGTTCTCATTTTGATGTTTTCAGGGTGTCTGGTTACCCATACTACATCTTTTTCTCCCAATCACTGTCTTGAATCTTACGCTCGAGACTAGGAAAAAGTACCCGGCATATTTTTATCAATGTTTGAAAGCACCGCAAACCTGTGTCGGAACTTTGAAAACGAAAAACATGAGAGTCTTGAAACATGCTGGTGAATTCGTGAGTTTTACTAGTGGACATTGGGAGTTGTTGGAGTATCGGTTCAGATCAACAGTTACAACTTGGAAATTGAAAATGAGGAGTCACGGTCGTCATGCACAATCATGTGAAAATATCTTCTCTTCCCTGTTAATACCGATGACTTTTAATTATTGTCACGTCTTTCTCATTTCTCTCCTTTGAACCCATATCCGAATAAGATGATTTCTGACGATCTCCCTCAGCTTGCTTTTTATCATATTTTTATCGTTCTCAACGATTGATTATTTTCATCATTGTTGTCTTATTTTGTTTCCTCTATTCTAATCTGTTACAGTTCAAAAGTTAATTAATTCCAAAGACTCGCCAAACTTTACATTCCCCTCGCACGTCCAGAGGTAAGAAATCAAATTCTCAAGTCAACGAAACCCATTCTCTATTCGAAATTTCAGTTTCTGACCTGCTTCTTGTGCTAAACTGCCAACATTGACAATTCTTGCAACAGTGGAAATTTATTGAAGAGTTCGAGAGCAAAAACTAAAGTGAGTTGTTTTGAAAATTTTTCTAATTGTTTCAGCGACTTTAAACAACACCCACGCCATCACTGTCATGTTCGCGCTACTCTGAAGGTATTGTTTTCAAAGAAGATGAACTTGTTTTCAGGTGCAACATGTCCTTACCAAACGAATTCACGTACGAAACGAAGAAGCTGCTCTGGAAAAACATGAGTATCACAATGAGGTCACAGCAATCAGTCTCGGAACGTAGATTTTTTACCTTGTTGTTTTTTTAGAAGCAAACTGCGCACGAGTTTCGAAAATTGTTTGATTGATAGCACAATGCCGCATAATTTGGATTGTGTTGTGATTTCCGCCATAAGAAGGGCGCAAGAAGCGTGTCAGACGCCATACCTCGTTGTGATTGCGAAATACGATGAGAGTTATAGAGATCACCATCATTGGGAATTTTCCAAGAACCGTGTCGTTGTGAAGACCAGAGAAGATTTTTGGCCTACTGAATCGGATCCTAGAGACAAAAAATACAATGTGTCCGGTTCATCACAGGAGCTGATATCCCAGTTCTTGACATTTACTTTTGGCAGACCTGGTACCAAGATCAGATGGTTGGAACTCAATGTAGGTTTTTTTGAAGTTTTCAATATGAAAGAAAAGCAAAAACTTCCCAGGGCTTGTTGGATATTGAAGTAACAAACACACTTTTTGTGAAAACTCTAGTTTTTGGTCCTGGTCAGGGAAATGACAGCGATCTGACATTTCTGAACAAAATTCAAAAACCTCTTCCCTCTCTGCACATTGTTTGTGAATGCTTCCTTACAAAACTTGCTAAATTCGATTTGGTAAGTTTTTATAAACAAAAATGAGTATTTTGATATTTTGTAGATTCAAACCGCCAAAGAGGTGTATCTGAATTATGGAGTTACTTGTCACAAAATGCTCCTGATGTTCAAATCGTCAGTTATTGTTGTCAATCACAGATACACTAACAGTGAACGGATACATGACAGCGACCTTTTTGATTGGATCAATGTAAGCTGAAAACCATTCGAGTTAAAATCAATAAGTTAGTTTCATTTTCAGGCGTATGCCCAGCAAGATCGACCTATTGGTCACTATTTTCAAATGAGCGCGGACTTGATAACTGCTGAGTTGATCATTGACATCCTTATCAATCATCACAAGGAAATCGGGTGGAAAAATAAATGCATCAGAAATAGGTACATTTTCCAAATAGTAGTTGGTAACTTTTTTTCTTCAGGAAATGTGCAACTCTGCAAAAAAACAAGTTGGAAGTGACCACGTTTATAAAGATTGTGGGAGGAGAGTATGACGTCGAATTTGTTGTGGAGTTTATGGAACTCGGGACAGCCAAGTTAAAAAATATAGATTTTCAAGCTGATGTGAGAGATTACAGAAGCCGAGAAGAATTGAGAGGGCCATTGCATTTGTCAAACAGAGAAATTGACACAATTCTTAAATACATGGACTTTCACAAGAAGTTTGAAACCGAATTTTTTTTCATAACACCATTCTTCATCAATGACTTGTTTGTTGATTGTGAGAGTTTGGATTTCCCTACTTTCACAGTGGACGGAATCCCGGTCACTGAAGATAATGTTCTGACGATTTTCGACAAAAGCAGCACTGTCCGCCATCTGCATATCAAAGTAAGTACCAAATCCCGTTTCCGAGCGATTTCTTATTTTTTCAATTTTCAGGGAGTTTGGTTTCCAGACATACTTTTCTTCCAACCAGTCACTGTTCTCAATCTCACTCTCGAAACTGCGGAAACGTACCCAGCAGACTTCTATAACTACCTGGCTGCACCGGAACATACTGTCGGGACTTTGAAAGTGAAGAGCAAGAAGGTCTTGGAATATGCGAATGAATTTGTGAGTTTCACCGTTTGGTGTTGAGTTAACGAAGTTTTGGTTCAGATCAACAGTTATAACTTGGAGATAGAAGATGAAGAAATGGAAGATGAAGAGCCATTGTCTTCATGCATGCCATGCAGTATCATGTGAAGCAGATAAAATTTACGCTCATTATTTTTATCTCTCACACAACTCTATCTGTTCTCAATAAGACAACTCCAATATTTTTTTCACTTTGCTTTTCATCAAATTCATGTCGTTCTCAACGGTTGATTATCTATATTCTCTTGTTTCTTGTTCATTCTTCCTAACATTTATTTTCTCCCAGTTCAGCAATCAACCTTCAATTTTTCTCTGGAATCTCAGCTGTAAGATATCATTTCTTGGCAACATGTCGTCTCCTCAACCAGTCGAATTCTCGTACGAAACCAAGAAGCTGCTCTGGAAAAACATGGGCATTGATATGAGGTAAAAGCAATTGCCTTTCAAATATAAACTTGAATAATTTTTTACAGAAGTAAACTGCGTACGAATATCGAGAACTGCCTTATTGATAACGTCGTTCCGAACTCGATTTTTGCTGTCGAAATTGTTACAGGAGAGAGGGATTCGCACATGGAAGAAATGTCTCAGGCGCCTTGTTTTGTGACGGCTCTAGATTTCTCCGGTCATGGTGATGGAGTGTATCATATCTGGGAATTCTTCGAGAACAGTGTAGCTGTGAGAACAAGAAAGGATGTTCATCCTTCTGACACTGATTCTCAAGAGAAAATATACGACGTGTCTGGTTCACCAGAAGAGCTGATGTCCATGTTCTTGACGTTCGCTTTCTCTAGACACGGCACTCAAATTGAAAGTTTGAAATTACATGTATGTTTTTTGAAGACTTCGTCTAATTTTTGTATAATATTTTAAGGGGTTTTCGAAGTTCGAGATTACGGAAACACTTTACGTTGAACAACTCATTCTCAATTTTCCGGAGCTTATTTCTTCTACCAGCAATAAATAGCCGATTGATAACTATTTTACAATTTTTGATCAAATTCAAAAGCCTGTTCTCTCTCTGCACATTGGTTGCGAAAATTATCTCACGGAACTGTCTCAGTATGAATTGGTAAGGGTTCAAAGACGAAATATTTTTGCATGCGATCTGACAAATTCCAGATTCAAACTGCCGAAACGGTGTTCGTGAGCTTTGACGTCACTTTTTACAAAAAGCTGCTCATGCTCAAATCGCCATGTATAATTCTCAACAGAATCAATTCCATATACATGCTAGAGCCTGGAAGCGAGATTTTTGGAATGATCACTGTAATCTACAAATAACTAAAATTGAATTCAAATAGTCATTATGAATTTCAGAAGTATGCCCTACAAAAAAGACCCATCGGTCACTGTTTCCAATCCTGAGTCATCACCATTTACTTTATTTCAAAGCCGTTTCTCAATTGCTTTCATGTTTTCGTCCAATGTCTTGTATAACTCTTCTGCTTCCTAGTTTACGATAATTGATCTGCACACTATCGCCCAGTGACTTGTATAACTTTTTTGCTCTCTAGCTCACTAGAATTGACATGTACACTATCTAAATTTGGTTTAGACGG